>JADFDV010000331.1:0-71928 GCA_019097775.1 Moniezia expansa | reverse complement strand
GGAAATGGCCAGGGGCGAAGACGTCAATAACTGTTTCTATAGATGTGCAGGTGTTCGGTACTTTGTTGTACCCACAATAAGTCCTTGGCGCATTGCCAACGGGTGGGGACGAATAGAACAAAATTCTCAATTCTTACTATCAACCGAATTCGGGTCGCCAACACTGCTCCCAATGCTCTCATTTTGTCTGCCACATGCTCCAGTGCATCTCAACGAAGATGGCGTTTTCAGCCCTGCTGAGAGGTGTCTAAAACAACGTATCTCAACATCTTACCATCGAACCAATCGAGAAAGTATTAATTTGGGAATATGCATCTTGGAAATGTGTGAATATAACTGGTAGTTACCACATAGTCTATCCAATATAAGCTAGGTATATAACCGATTATTACATATTAGTGGAGTGGGGCATATACAAAAAAATACATTTAATACCCCAATTATAACTGTACATTCAATATAACATCCCAATAATATATTCTAAATTAATATACTACAAGAAATACATGTTAAAAGTAGCATGATACACGCAATGCATTACAATGGATTACAATCGTTTAAATGCATCAAATGAAAAATAGTAAAGTAATCATTTCCAATAAACATTTTGAAACTTTCTAATATTACTTACAATAGCAACATAGATTGCATAATATATGAATTAATGCATACCTTGCTTACTACGGGCCAATTGATTGGCCCAAATGGAGTTCTTCATATTATGCATCATGCAAATAATGACCTATAATAAGTATATGCCATACAATTAATATTCTATCCTAATTATTTACACATATCTGAAAAAATATCCTATTCATACAATACACAATAACAGTAACATATCATATCATTTATATGATATTCAATTAATATACTACCACAATTTAACTATACAATTGATATACTCTCCCTATTATAAATTATCCACTAATGTTCAATCCCAGTTACATACTCTACTAGCTCAGTTATATGCCGAGTGCATACTACACAATTAATATACTACCCCATATACATATATATATATATATATATATATATATAATATATATATATACTTAGCAGAAAATTGTTAAATAAAACTAGCTATCACTACTCAATGTGGAAAATATCGTGATAACTTACACTAGCTACATAGGCTTTAATATATAAATATGTATACACACTAATTCTACATA
Organism: Moniezia expansa; assembly: GCA_019097775.1. Classification (NCBI taxonomy): domain Eukaryota; kingdom Metazoa; phylum Platyhelminthes; class Cestoda; order Cyclophyllidea; family Anoplocephalidae; genus Moniezia; species Moniezia expansa. Next base: position 70,753 of record JADFDV010000331.1, on the reverse strand, counting down.
TAACGCAGTAGCGTATACACTAGAATATATTACATGCTGTCCATCAATGTGCTGTCCCAACTATACCACCACAATTAATTCACTATTCCAATATATACCTCACAACTATTATACTACCCCAATTATATTCTGCACAAGTAGTATACTATCCCAAGTGTATACTTTAATTCAGTACTATCCTACAACACATTAAAAATAGTAGAATTGATAAATTAGTAATTTCGATAGTGGTACTGGAGAAACGTGATAATAACACACCGAGGGCAACATAGGACATACTACATAAAACTATGTATGTGTCCTACCTACTACATACTAATTCAGTAGGCTATTAATATATATCGTAGTCTGTTATACAACTAATAGGCCATCCTATATACACTATACAATTATTATACTACTCTCATTGATACTAGTCAATGAACTCACATCCAAATTTATACTGCACAGTTAGAATACCATCCCACTTATATACTATAATTACTACACTATGCTACATAGTATTAAATACTCGAGTTGATAAAACAGTAAGCTTGAAAAATAACAGATTGGAAATACATAACAATGACTATATTACAAGAGAGATTATCCAATAGAAACGCAGCACCATGCCACATGCTGAACGCATTATCGGCGAGGATGGCGTTTTCAGACCTGAGAGTGCCTAAAACAACGTGTCTCAACTTCTTGGTGGTCAATCCACTCTCTACCTCCACATGTGGCCACCGGTAACCTCAACCGGAGCAACCCTGAGAGCTAAAGAGAGGGACGCTTGGATAGGACTAATAACAACACCACCCGTACAAGAACACTAGTCAAACCAAAAGATCTGGTCGCACACTTCCAGGACTGTTAAGGAAAGAACCACTGAAGAAATTAAAAATTATGATCTTCTACCAAGAGCTCATCTATTTCAATGGAGGAATCGAGATAGCAAAAATAGATTAAAACTACATAAAGTCCCGGCGAAAATAGAATTAGATCTAAGTTATTGAAGTGGGACAATCAGTGTCTAAATGCCTCCTACTAAAAGTGTCATGACTCTTACAATGGGACACTCCATAAATCGAGCCTGGATCGATGCTGAAGTTGTAAGTATCTACAAGCGGAAAGGATCCGACAGATCCTGCAACCTACAGATCAATCTTCCTTCAGATGCATTAGGCAAGTTATATGCATCTATTCTGTTCCAACGTTTGAGGCACCACCTTGCCGAACTATCCTCAAGAACCCAATTTAAATTTTGTGAGGGAAGATCAACCCAATAGGCTATACTTGGAGTAAGGACCATTATACAGAAAGCCGTGGACCAGAAGTAGAAAATAGTGCTAGTGTTTGTCGACCTGGCCTAGAAAAGGCCTTTGACTCGCTGCCAAAGGCTGCAGTAATCAACCAAATCATAGATCTGGGCTGCTCTTGGCAAATGACCATTTAGTAAAGTCCTTGATGGACTGACTCACCGATGGGGAAATTGAGGGGAACAAGGGACTACTTTGTGATGAAACGTAGTGTGAGACAAGGCTCACCAAGAGGAACCACTTCTTTTCAACCTAACCTTCCAACTCATATGGATGAGGCCTTCTCCTCACTCAAGGACAGTGCAATCAGATGATTGACCACTCGGGCAAAATATGACAGTAAATCACTAGAATACGCAGATGACCTAGTCATCTTATTGTGCCATATAAGGTCGCAGCGTCCAGAACAATAGAGCATCTGGCGAAAACGATGAATAAATATGGACTGCAAATCGCAGCAAACAAAACCTACTGGTCTCAATTGGTGACGGTGAGGATCAACAAGCCTTGATCTTGAAGCAGCAGGAATGCCATTCCGACGTGCCTCCCACTTCGAATACTAATATGACTACGACCATTTTTGCGCTAAAAGTCTCAATAACACCGAAGCACATCTGGTGGGAATTTTTGTCGTTCCTGCAATCACTTATGGACTACCTACAATTGTCTTGAGAGTAAAACATAACAATCGACTAAAAGCAATACAGAGTACGGCTCGACTTATTACACTTGGATTGTATTCGCGAAGGGCCAAACCGTCGAGGAACTCCGAAAGGAACTGCCGATGCGTAACCTGGCAAGTCTTACAGGAAAGGGCTCGAAAATGGACAAACATAGCTTGAGAGTAACTTTGAAAATGGAAACAAGAAAGCCTCACATACAAGGACCTGGTGCTTCAATTACATAATTAAAGATGCGAAAGAAACATGGCAAAAGCATTCCAAATCATGGCTACTTGATCCAAAGGAAGGAGAAAGGCAACGTGATAGTGTCTGTACAACGCAAAGCCAAGAGTTTCGCCACAACTAGGCAGATGTGAACACACGTAAGACAATACATGGAGAGGAAGAAAAGACATAAAAACTGAAGAGTACTCGACCGTAGACTAAAGTGCCCTCTTACAGACTGCCTTAAAGATACAAGATTCAAGAGTGGCTAAAGAGACATATTAGGGACTGTCAGCCTTCGATCAAAATCACAGAAAGAGAGAAGCCAACAGAGAAGAGGAAAGACCAGACTGTAATAGAGAAGTAGAAGAACTGAAACAAAGGAGAAAAACGATAGAGTGGGAGATAGGAAAAAAGACTGGGAAGAAAAGTCCAAAGGCAGGATGAACAACACATCTGCTCCATCACGGCGGTGAATAACTCTCACCCATACACGATCGCTAGATATGAAATCTGGATAAGAATGAACAGACGAGGACGAGGTGCTGCAAGATGTGTAGCAGAAGAATGAAATGTTCCTGCACCACGAAACCATGCGAGAAATGGCCAGGGGGCCGAAGACGTCAATTAACTGTTTTCTATGATATGTGCAGGTGTTTACGGTACTTCTGTGTACCACCAATAAGTCCTTGCGATTGCCCAACGGTGGGGACGAATAGAACAAAATTCTAACTTCTTACTATCCAACCGAATTGCGGTCGCCAACACTGCTCCCAATGCTCTCATTTTGTCTGCCACATGCTCCAGTGCATTCTCAACGAAGATGGCGTTTTCAGCCCTGCCTGAGAGTGTCTAAAACAACGTATCTCAACATCTTACCATCGAACCCATCGCGAAAAGTATTAATTTGGGAATATGCATCTTGGAAATGTGTGAAATAACTGGTAGTTACCACATAGTCTATCCATATAAGCAGGTATAAACCGATTTATACATATTAGTGGAGTGGGGCATATACAAAAAAATACATTTAATACCCCAATTATACACTGTACATTCAATTAACATCCCAATAATATATTCTAAATTATATACTACAAGAAATACATGTTAAAAGTAGCATGATACACTGCAATGCATTACAATGCATTACAATCGTTATAATGCATCAAAAATAGAAAAATAGTTAAAGTAATCATTTCCAATAAACATTTTGAAAACTTTCTAATATTTACTACAAAGCAACAAGATTGCATAATATATGAATTAATGCATACCTTGCTACTACGGGCCAATTGATTGGCCCAAATGGAGTTCTTCATATTATGCATCATGCAAATAATGACCTATAATAGTATATGCCATACAATTAATATTCTATCTAATTATTACTACATATCTGAAATAATATCCATTCATACAATACACAATTAACAGTAACATATCATATCATTTATATGATATTCAATTAATATACTACCACAATATATACTATACAATTGATATACTCTCCCTATTATAAATTATCCACTCAATGTTCAATCCCAGTTACATACTCTACTAGCTCAGTTATATGCCGAGTGCATACTACACAATTAATATACTACCCCATATATATAATATATATATTATATATATATATATATATATATATATTTTACTTAGCAGAAGATTGTTAAAATACTAGCTATCACTACTCAATGTGGAAAAATATCGTGATAACTTACACTAGCTACATAGGCTTTAATATAAATATTAGATACACAATAATTACTATATTAACGCAGTAGCGTATACACATAGAATATATTACATGCTGTCCAATCAATGTGCTGTCCAACTAACACAACACAATTAATTCACTATTCCAATTATATACCTCACAACTTTAACTACCCCAATTATATTCTGCACAAGTAGTATACTATCCCAAGTGTATACTTTAATTCATGTACTATCCACAACACATTAAAAATAGTAGAATTGATAAATTAGTAATTTCCGATAGTGTACTGGAGAAACGTGATAATAACACACCGAGGGCAACATAGGACATACTACATAAACTATGTATGTGTCCTACCTACTACATACTAATTCAGTAGGCTATTAATATATATCGTAGTTGTTATACAACTAATAGGCCATCCTATTATTACAATACAAATTATTATACTACTCTCATTAGATACTAGTCAATGAACTCACTATCCAAATTTTTACTGCACAGTTAGAATACATCCCACTTATATACTATAATTACTACACTATGCTACATAGTATTAAATAATCTGAGTTGATAAACAGTAAGCTTGAAAATACAGATTGGAAATACATAACAATGACTATATTTACAAGAGAGATTATCCAATAGAAACGCAGCACCATGCCACATGCTGAACTGCATATTCGGCGAGGATGGCGTTTCAGACCTGAGAGTGCCTAAAACAACGTGTCTCAACTTCTTGGTGGTCAATCCTACTCTCTACCTCCACATGGTGGCCACCGGTAACCTCAACCGGAGCAACCCTGAGAGCTAAAGAGAGGACGCTCGGATAGGACTAATAAACCACCGGTCGTACAAGAACACTAGTCAACCAAAAGATCTGGTCGCACACTTCCAGGAACTGCTTAAGGAAAGAACCACTGAGAAATTAAAAATTATGATCTTCTAAGAGACTCATCTATTTCAATGGAGGAATCGAGATAGCTAAAAATAGATTAAAAACTACATAAAAGTCCCGGCGAAAATAGAATTAGATCTAAGTTATTGAAGTGGGACAATCAGTGTCTAAATGCTTCTACTAAAAGTGTCAATGCTCTTACAATGGGACCACTCCTATACCTCGAGCCTGGATCGATGCTGAAGTTGTAAGTATCTACAAGCGGAAAGGATCGCAGACAGATCCTGCAACCTACAGATCAATTTCCTTCTAGATGCATTAGGAAGTTATATGCATCTATTTGTCCAACGTTGAGGCACCACTTGCCGAACTATCCTCAAGAACCCAATTTAAATTTTGTGAGGGAAGATCAACCGAATAGGCTATACTTGGAGTAAGGACCATTATACAGAAAGCCGTGGACCAGAAGTAGAAAATAGTGCTAGTGTTTGTCGACCTGGCCTAGAAAAGGCCTTTGACTCGCTGCCAAAGCGTGCAGTAATCAACCAAATCATGATCTGGGGCTGCTCTGGCAAATGATCCATTTAGTAAAGTCCTTGATGGACTGACTCACCGATGGGGAAATTGAGGGGAACAAGGGACTATTGTGATGAAACGTAGTGTGAGACAAGGCTCACCAGAGGGACCACTTCTTTTCAACCTAACCTTCCAACTCTTTGGATGAGGCTTCTCCTCACTCAAGGACGTGCAATTCAGATGATTGACCATCGGGCAAAATATGACAGCATAATCATCTAGAATACGCAGATGACCTATGTCATCTTATTGTGCCATATAAGGTCGCAGCTGCCAGAACAATAGAGCATCTGGCGAAAACGATGAATAAATATGGACTGCAAATCGCAGCAAACAAACCTACTGGTCTCAATTGGTGACGGTGAGGATCAAACGCTCTTGAAGCCAGGAATGCCATTCCGACGTGCCTCCCACTTCGAATACCTATATGACTACGACCATTTTTGCGCTCAAAAAGTCTCAATAACCCCCCGAAAGCACATCTGGTGGGAATTTTTGTCGTTCCTGCAATCACTTATGGACTACTACAATTGTCTTGAGAGTAAAAAATAACAATCGACTAAAAGCATACGAGTACGGCTCGACTTATTACACTTGGTTGATTCGCGAAGGCCAAAACCGTCGAGGAACTCCGAAAGGACTGCCGATGCGTAACCTGGCAAGTCTTAACAGGCAAAGGGCTCGAAAATGGCAAACATAGCTTGAGAGTAACTTTGAAAATGGAAACTAAGAAAGCCTCACATACAAGGACTGGATGCTTCAATTACATAATTAAAGATGCGAAAGAAACATGGCAAAAGCATTCCAAATCAGGCTACTTGATCCAAGGAAGGGAAAGGCAACGTGATAGTGTCTGTACCAACGCAAACTGCCAAAGATGTTTCGCCACAACTAGGCAGATGTGAACACACGTAAGACATACATGGAGAGGAAGAAAAGACATAAAACTGAAGAGATACTCGACCGTGACTAAGTGCCCTCTTACAGACTGCCTTAAAAGATACAAGATTCAAGAGTGGTAAAGGAACATATTGGGACTGTCAGCCTTCGATCAAAATCACAGAAAGAGAGAAGCCAACAGAGAAGAGGAAAGAACCAGACTGTAATAGAGAAGTAGAAGAACTGAACACAAAGGAGAAAAACGATAGAGTGGGGATAGGAAAAAAGACTGGGAAGAAAGTCCAACTGGCAGGATGAACAACACATCTGCTCCATCACGGCGGTGAATAACTCTCACCCATACACGATCGCTAGATATGAATATCTGGATAAGAATGAACAGACGAGGACGAGGTGCTGCAAGATGTGTAGCAGAAGAATGAAATGTTCTGCACCACGAAACCATGCCGAGAAATGGCCAGGGGGCCGAAGACGTCAATTAACTGTTTCTATGATATGTGCAGGTGTTTACGGTACTTCTGTTGTCACCAATAAGTCCTTGCGATTGCCCAACGGGTGGGGACGAATAGAACAAAATTCTCAACTCTTCTTTATCCAACCGAATTCGGGTCGCCAACACTGCCCAATGCTCTCATTTTGTCTGCCACATGCTCCAGTGCATTCTCAACGAAGATGGCGTTTTCAGCCCTGCCTGAGAGTGTCTAAAACAACGTATCTCAACATCTTACCATCGAACCAATCGAGAAAGTATTAATTTGGGAATATGCATCTTGGAAATGTGTGAATATAACTGGTAGTTACCACATAGTCTATCCAATAAGCTAGGTATATAACCGATTTATTACATATTAGTGGAGTGGGGCATATACAAAAAAATACATTTAATACCCCAATATACACTGTACATTCAAATAACATCCCAATAATATATTCTAATAATATACTACAAGAAATACATGTTAAAAGTAGATGATACATGCAATGCATTACAATGCATTACAATCGTTAAATGCATCAAAAATAGAAAAATAGTTAAAGTAATCATTTCCAATAAACATTTTGAAAACTTTTCTAATATTTACTTACAATGCAACATAGATTGCATAATAATGAATTAATGCAACCTTGCTACTAGGGCCAATTGATTGGCCCAAATGGAGTTCTTCATATTAGCATCAGCAAATAATGACCTATAATAAGTATATGCCATACAATTAATATTCTATCCTAATTATTTACTACATATCTGAAATAAATCTCTTTCATACAATACACAATTAACAGTAACATATCATATCATATATGATATTCAATTAATATACTACCACAATTATATAATATACAATTGATATACTCTCCCTATTAAAAATCCACTCAATGTTCAATCCCAGTTACATACTCTACTAGCTCAGTTATATGCCGAGTGCATATACACAATTAATATACTACCCTAAATATATATATTAATATATATATATATATATATATATATATACTTAGCAGAAGATGTTAAAATACTAGCTATCACTACTCAATGTGGAAAAATATCGTGATAACTTACACTAGCTACATAGGCTTTAATATATTAATATAGTGATACACACTAATTACTACATATTAACGCAGTAGCGTATACACATAGAATAATTACATGCTGTCCAATCAATGTGCTGTCCCAACTATACACAACACAATTAATTCACTATTCCAATTATTACCTCACAACATATACTACCCCAATTATATTCTGCACAAGTAGTATACTATCCCAAGTGTATACTTTATTCATGTACTATCCTACAACACATTAAATAGTAGAATTGATAAATTAGTAATTTCCGATAGTGGTACTGGAGAAACGTGATAATAACACACGAGGGCAACATAGGACATACTACATAAACTATGTTGTGTCCTACTACTACACTAATTCAGTAGGCTATTAATATATATCGTAGTCTGTATACAACTAATAGGCCATCCTATTTATACATATACAATTATTAACTACTCTCATTAGAATACAGTCAATGAACTCACTATCCAAATTTTATACTGCACAGTTAGAATACCATCCCACTATATACTATAATTACTAAACTTGCTACATAGTATAAATACTCTGAGAGTTGATAAAACAGTAAGCTTGAAAAATACAGATTGGAAATACATAACAATGACTATATTTACAAGAGAGATTACAATAGAAACGCAGCACCATGCCACATGCTGAATGCATTTCGGCGAGGATGGCGTTTTCAGAACCTGAGAGTGCCTAAAACAACGTGTCTCAACTTCTTGGTGGTCAATCCTTATCTCTACCTCCACATGGTGGCCACCGGTAACCTCAACGGAGCAACCCTGAGAGCTAAAGAGAGGGACCGGATAGGACTAATAAACCACCGGTCGTACAAGAACCCTAGTCAAACCAAAAGATCTGGTCGCACACTCCAGGAACTGCTTAAGGAAAGAACCACTGAAGAAATTAAAAATTATGATCTCTACCAAGAGACTCATCTATTTCAATGGAGGATACGAGATAGCTAAAATAGATTAAAACTACATAAAAGTCCCGGCGAAATAGAATTAGATCTAAGTTATTGAAGTGGGACAATCAGTGTCTAAATGCCCTACTAAAAGTGTTCAATGACTCTTACAATGGACCACTCCTATACCTCGAGCCTGGATCGATGCTGAAGTTGTAAGTATTACAAGCGGAAAGGATCGCAGACAGATCCTGCAACCTACAGATCAATCTTCCTTCTAGATGCATTAGGCAATATTATGCATCTATTGCTGTCCAACGTTTGAGGCACCACCTTGCCGAACTATCCTCAAGAACCCAATTTAAATTTTGTGAGGGAAGATCAACCGAATAGGCTATACTTGGAGTAAGGACCATTATACAGAAAGCCGTGGACAGAAGTAGAAAATAGTGCTAGTGTTTGTCGACCTGGCCTAGAAAAGGCCTTTGACTCGCTGCCAAAGGCTGCAGTAATCAACCAAATCATAGATCTGGGGTGCTCTTGGCAAATGATCCATTTAGTAAAGTCCTTGATGGATGACTCACCGATGGGGAAATTGAGGGAACAAGGGACTACTTTGTGATGAAACGTAGTGAGACAAGGCTCACCAGAGGGACCACTTCTTTTCAACCTAACCTTCCAACTCATATGGATGAGGCCTTCTCCTCACTCAAGGACGTGCAATTCAGATGATTGACCACTCGGGCAAAATATGACAGCTAAATCATCTAGAATACGCAGATGACATGTCATCTTATTGTGCCATATAAGGTCGCAGCTGCCAGAACAATAGAGCATCTGGCGAAAACGATGAATAAATATGGACTGCCAATCGCAGCAAACAAAACCTACTGGTCTCATTGGTGACGGTGAGGATCAAACGCCTCTTGAAGCAGCAGGAATGCCATCGACGTGCCTCCCACTTCGAATACCTAATATGACTACGACCATTTTTGCGCTCAAAAGTCTCAATAACACCCCGAAAGCACATCTGGTGGGAATTTTGTCGTTCCTGCAATCACTTATGGACTACCTACAATTGTCTTGAGAGTAAAATAACAATCGACTAAAAGCAAACAGATCGGCTCGACTTAACACTTGGATTGTATTCGCGAAGGGCCAAAACCGTCGGAACTCCGAAAGGAACTGCCGATGCGTAACTGGCAAGTCTTAACAGGCAAAGGGCTCGAAAATGGACAACCACATACTTGAGAGTAACTTTGAAAATGGAAACTAAGAAAGCCTCACATACAGGACTGGATGCTTCAATTACATAATTAAGATGCGAAAGAAACATGGCAAAAGCATTCCAAATCATGGCTACTTGATCCAAAGGAAGGAGAAAGGCACGTGATAGTGTCTGTCCAAGCGCAAACTGCCAAAGATGTTTCGCCACAACTAGGCAGATGTGAACACACGTAAGACAGATCATGGAGAGAAGAAAAAGACATAAAACTGAAGAGATACTCGACCGTAGACTAAAGTGCCTCTACAGACTGCCTTAAAAGATACAAGATTCAAGTGGCTAAGAGACATATTAGGGACTGTCAGCCTTCGATCAAAATCACAGAAAGAGAGAAGCCAACAGAGAAGAGGAAAGAACCAGACTGTAATAGAGAAGTAGAAGAACTGAACACAAAGGAAAAAACGATAGAGTGGGAGATAGAAAAAAGCTGGGAGAAAAGTCCAACTGGCAGGATGAACAACACATCTGCTCCATCACGGCGGTGAATAACTCTCACCCATACACGATCGCTAGATTGAATATCTGGAAAGAATGAAGACGAGGACGAGGTGCTGCAAGATGTGTAGCAGAAGAATGAAATGTTCCTGCACCACGAAACCATGCCGAGAATGGCCAGGGGCCGAAGACGTCAATTAACTGTTTTATGATATGTGCAGGTGTTTACGGTACTTCTGTTGACCACCAATAAGTCCTTGCGATTGCCCAACGGGTGGGGACGAATGAACAAAATTCTCAACTTCTTACTATCCAACCAATTCGGGTCGCCAACACTGTCCCAATGCTCTCATTTTGTCTGCCACATGTCCAGTGCATCTCAACAAGATGGCGTTTTCAGCCCTGCCTGAGAGTGTCTAAAACAACGTATTCAACATCTTACCATCGAACCAATCGAGAAAGTATTAATTTGGGAATATGCATCTTGGAAATGTGTGAATATAACTGGTAGTACCAAATAGTCTATCCAATATAAGCTAGGTATTAACCGATTTATTACATATTAGTGGGTGGGGCATATACAAAAAAATACATTTATACCCCAATTTACACTGTACATTCAATTAACATCCCAATAATATATTCTAAATTAATATACTACAAGAAATACATGTTAAAAGTAGCATGATAACTGCCATGCATTACAATGCATTACAATCGTTATAATGCATCAAAAATAGAAAAATAGTTAAAGTAATCATTTCCAATAACATTTTGAAACTTTTCTAATATTTACTTACAATAGCAACATAGATTGCATAATATATGAATTAATGCATACCTTGCTTACTACGGGCCAATGATTGGCCCAAATGGAGTTCTTCATATTATGCATCATGCAAATAATGACCTATAATAAGTATATGCCATACATTAATATTCTATCCTAATTATTTACTACATATCTGAAATATATCCTATTCATAAAATACACAATTAACAGTAACATTCATATCATTTATATGATATTCAATTAATATACTACCACAATATATACTATACAATTGATATACTCTCCCTATTATAAATTATCACTCAATGTTCAATCCCAGTTACATACTCTACTAGCTCAGTTATATGCCGAGTGCATACTACACAATTAATATACTACCCACATACAAAATATATATATATATATATACTATATATATATATATATATTATAATTAGCAGAAGATTGTTAAAATACTAGCTATCACTACTCAATGTGGAAAAATATCGTGATAACTTACACTAGCTACATAGGCTTTATAATTAAATATGTTTACACACTAATTACTACATATTAACGCAGTAGCGTATACACATAGAATATATTACATGCTGTCCAATCAATGTGCTGTCCCAACTATAACAACACAATTAATTCACTATTCCAATTAAACCTCACAATAATACTACCCCATATATTCTGCCACAGTAGTATACATCCCAAGTGTATACTTTAATTCATGTACTATCCTACAACACATTAAAAATAGTGAATTGATAAATTAGTAATTTCCGATAGTTGTACTGGAGAAACGTGATAATAACACACCGAGGGCAACATAGGACATACTACATAAACTAGTATGTGTCCTACCTACTACATACTAATTCGTAGGCTATTAATATATATCGTAGTCTGTTATACAACTAATAGGCCATCCTATTTATACACTATACAATTATATACTACTCCATTAGATACTAGTCAATGAACTCACTATCCAAATTTTATACTGCACAGTTAGAATACCATCCCACTTATATACTATAATTACTACATATGCTACATAGTATTAAATACTCTGAGTTGATAAAACAGTAAGCTTGAAAAATACAGATTGGAAATACATAACAATGACTTATATTTACAAGAGGATTATCCAATAGAAACGCAGCACCATGCACATGCTGAACTGCATTATCGGCGAGGATGGCGTTTCAGACCTGAGAGTGCCTAAAACAACGTGTCTCAACTTCTTGGTGGTCAATCCACTCTCTACCTCCACATGGTGGCCACCGGAACCTAACCGGAGCAACCCTGAGAGTAAAGAGAGGGACGCTTGGATAGGACTAATAAACCACCGGTCGTACAAGAACACTAGTCAAACAAAAGATTGGTCGCAACTTCCAGGAACTGCTTAAGGAAAGAACCACTGAAGAAATTAAAAAATTATGATCTTCTACCAAGAGACTCATCTATTTCAATGGAGGAATCGAGATAGCTAAAAATAGATTAAAACTACATAAAAGTCCCGGCGAAAATAGAATTAGATCTAAGTTATTGAAGTGGGACAATCAGTGTCTAAATGCTCCTACTAAAAGTGTCAATGACTCTTACAATGGGACCACTCCTATACCTCGAGCCTGGATCGATGCTGAAGTTGTAAGTTCTACAAGCGGAAAGGATCGCAGACAGATCCTGCAACCTACAGATCAATCTTCCTTCTAGATGCATTAGGCAAGTTATGCATCTATTTGTTCCAACGTTTGAGGCACCACCTGCCGAACTATCCTCAAGAACCCCATTTAAATTTTGTGAGGGAAGATCAACCGAATAGGCTATACTTGGAGTAAGGACCATTATACAGAAAAGCGTGGACCGAAGTAGAAAATAGTGCTAGTGTTTGTCGACCTGGCCTAGAAAAGGCCTTTGACTCGCTGCCAAAGGCTGCAGTAATCAACCAAATCATAGATCTGGGGGCTGCTCTTGGCAAATGATCCATTTAGTAAAGTCCTTGATGGACTGACTCACCGATGGGGAAATTGAGGGGAACAAGGGACTACTTTGTGATGAAAGTAGTGTGAGACAAGGCTCACCAGAGGGACCACTTCTTTTCAACCTAACCTTCCAACTCATATGGATGAGGCCTTCTCCTCACTCAAGGACGTGCAATTCAGATGATTGACTCGGGCAAAATATGACAGCTAAATCATCTAGAATACGCAGATGACCTATGTCCTCTTATTGTGCCATATAAGGTCGCAGCTGCCAGAAACAATAGAGCATCTGGCGAAAAACGATGAATAAATATGGACTGCAAATCGCAGCAAACAAAAACCTACTGGTCTCCATTGGTGACGGTGAGGATCAAACGCCTTCTTGAAGCAGCAGGAATGCCATTCCGACGTGCTCCCACTTCGAATACCTAATATGACTACGACCATTTTTGCGCTCAAAAAGTCTCATAACACCCCGAAAAGCATTGGTGGGAATTTTTGTCGTTCCTGCAATCACTTATGGACTACCTACAATTGTTGAGAGTAAAAAACAAACAATGACTAAAAGCAATACAGATACGGCTCGACTTATACACTTGGATTGTATTCGCCAGGGCCAAAAACCGTGGAACTCCGAAAGGAACTGCCGATGCGTAACCTGGCAAGGTCTTAACAGGCAAAGGGCTCGAAAATGACAAACACAGCTTGAGAGTACTTTGAAAATGGAAACTAAGAAAGCCCACATACAAGGACCTGGATGCTTCAATTACATAATTAAAGATGCGAAAGAAACATGGCAAAAGCATTCCAAATCATGGGTACTTGATCCAAAGGAAGGAGAAAGGCAACGTGATAGGTCTGTACCAACGCAAACTGCCAAAGATGTTTCGCCACAACTAGGCAGATGTGAACACACGTAAGACATCATGGAGAGGAAGAAAAAGACATAAAACTGAAGAGATACTCGACCGTAGACTAAAGTGCCCTCTTACAGACTGCCTTAAAAGATACAAGATTCAAGAGTGGCTAAAGAGACATATTAGGGACTGTCAGCCTTCGATCAAAATCACAGAAAGAGAGAGCACCAGAGAGAGGAAAGAACCAGAATGTAATAGAGAAAGTAGAAGAACTGAACACAAGGAGAAAAACGATAGAGTGGGAGATAGGAAAAAGACTGGGAAGAAAGTCCAACTGGCAGGATGAACAACACATCGCTCCATACGGCGGTGAATAACTCTCCCATACACGATCGCTAGATATGAATATCTGGATAAGAATGAACAGACGAGGACGAGGTGCTGCAAGATGTTGTAGCAGAAGAATGAAATGTTCCTGCACCAGAACCATGCCGAGAAATGGCCAGGGGGCCGAAGACGTCAATTAACTGTTTCTATGATATGTGCAGGTGTTTACGGTACTTCTGTTGTACCACCAATAAGTCCTTCGCGATCGATTGCCAACGGGTGGACGAATAGAACAAAATTCTCAACTTCTTACTATCCAACCGAATTCGGGTCGCCAACACTGCTCCCAATGCTCTCATTTTGTCTGCCACATGCTCCAGTGCATTCTCAACGAAGATGGCGTTTTCAGCCCTGCCTGAGAGTGTCTAAAACAACGTATCTCAACATCTTACCATCGAACCAATCGAGAAAGTATTAATTTGGGAATATGCATCTTGGAAATGTGTGAATATAACTGGTAGTTACCACATAGTCTATCCAATATAAGCTAGGTATATAACCGATTTATTACATATTAGTGGAGTGGGGCATATACAAAAAAAATACATTTAATACCCCAATTATACACTGTACATTCAATATAACATCCCAATAATATATTCTAAATTAATATACTACAAGAAATACATGTTAAAAGTAGCATGATACACTGCAATGCATTACAATGCATTACAATGCATTACAATACGTTATAATGCATCAAAAATAGAAAAATAGTTAAAGTAATCATTTCCAATAAACATTTTGAAAACTTTTCTAATATTTACTTACAATAGCAACATAGATTGCATAATATATGAATTAATGCATACCTTGCTTACTACGGGCCAATTGATTGGCCCAAATGGAGTTCTTCATATTATGCATCATGCAAATAATGACCTATAATAAGTATATGCCATACAATTAATATTCTATCCTAATTATTTACTACATATCTGAAATAATATCCTATTCATACAATACACAATTAACAGTAACATATCATATCATTTATATGATATTCAATTAATATACTACCACAATTATATACTATACAATTGATATACTCTCCCTATTATAAATTATCCACTCAATGTTCAATCCCAGTTACATACTCTACTAGCTCAGTTATATGCCGAGTGCATACTACACAATTAATATACTACCCCATATATATGCATATATGTATATATATATATATATATATATATTATAATTAGCAGAAGAATTGTTAAAATACTAGCTATCACTACTCAATGTGGAAAAATATCGTGATAACTTACACTAGCTACATAGGCTTTAATATATAAAATATGTATACACACTAATTACTACATATTAACGCAGTAGCGTATACACATAGAATATATTACATGCTGTCCAATCAATGTGCTGTCCCAACTATACACAACACAATTAATTCACTATTCCAATTATATACCTCACAACTATTATACTACCCCAATTATATTCTGCACAAGTAGTATACTATCCCAAGTGTATACTTTAATTCATGTACTATCCTACAACACATTAAAAATAGTAGAATTGATAAATTAGTAATTTCCGATAGTGGTACTGGAGAAACGTGATAATAACACACCGAGGGCAACATAGGACATACTACATAAACTATGTATGTGTCCTACCTACTACATACTAATTCAGTAGGCTATTAATATATATCGTAGTCTGTTATACAACTAATAGGCCATCCTATTTATACACTATACAATTATTATACTACTCTCATTAGATACTAGTCAATGAACTCACTATCCAAATTTTATACTGCACAGTTAGAATACCATCCCACTTATATACTATAATTACTACACTATGCTACATAGTATTAAATACTCTAGAGTTGATAAAACAGTAAGCTTGAAAAATACAGATTGGAAATACATAACAATGACTTATATTTACAAGAGAGATTATCCAATAGAAACGCAGCACCATGCCACATGCTGAACTGCATTATCGGCGAGGATGGCGTTTTCAGACCTGAGAGTGCCTAAAACAACGTGTCTCAACTTCTTGGTGGTCAATCCTACTCTCTACCTCCACATGGTGGCCACCGGTAACCTCAACCGGAGCAACCCTGAGAGCTAAAGAGAGGGACGCTCGGATAGGACTAATAAACCACCGGTCGTACAAGAACACTAGTCAAACCAAAAGATCTGGTCGCACACTTCCAGGAACTGCTTAAGGAAAGAACCACTGAAGAAATTAAAAATTATGATCTTCTACCAAGAGACTCATCTATTTCAATGGAGGACATCGAGATAGCTAAAAATAGATTAAAACTACATAAAAGTCCCGGCGAAAATAGAATTAGATCTAAGTTATTGAAGTGGGACAATCAGTGTCTAAATGCCTACCTACTAAAAGTGTTCAATGACTCTTACAATGGGACCACTCCTATACCTCGAGCCTGGATCGATGCTGAAGTTGTAAGTATCTACAAGCGCAAAGGATCGCAGACAGATCCTGCAACCTACAGATCAATCTTCCTTCTAGATGCATTAGGCAAGTTATATGCATCTATTCTGTGCCAACGTTTGAGGCACCACCTTGCCGAACTATCCTCAAGAACCCAATTTAAATTTTGTGAGGGAAGATCAACCGAATAGGCTATACTTGGAGTAAGGACCATTATACAGAAAGCCGTGGACCAGAAGTAGAAAATAGTGCTAGTGTTTGTCGACCTGGCCTAGAAAAGGCCTTTGACTCGCTGCCAAAGGCTGCAGTAATCAACCAAATCATAGATCTGGGCTGCTCTTGGCAAATGATCCATTTAGTAAAGTCCTTGATGGACTGACTCACCGATGGGGAAATTGAGGGGAACAAGGGACTACTTTGTGATGAAACGTAGTGTGAGACAAGGCTCACCAGAGGGACCACTTCTTTTCAACCTAACCTTCCAACTCATATTGGATGAGGCCTTCTCCTCACTCAAGGACAGTGCAATTCAGATGATTGACCACTCGGGCAAAATATGACAGCTAAATCATCTAGAATACGCAGATGACCTATGTCATCTTATTGTGCCATATAAGGTCGCAGCTGCCAGAACAATAGAGCATCTGGCGAAAACGATGAATAAATATGGACTGCAAATCGCAGCAAACAAAACCTACTGGTCTCAAATTGGTGACGGTGAGGATCAAACGCCTTGATCTTGAAGCAGCAGGAATGCCATTCCGACGTGCCTCCCACTTCGAATACCTAATATGACTACGACCATTTTTGCGCTCAAAAAGTCTCAATAACACCCCGAAAGCACATCTGGTGGGAATTTTTGTCGTTCCTGCAATCACTTATGGACTACCTACAATTGTCTTGAGAGTAAAAGATAACAATCGACTAAAAGCAATACAGAATACGGCTCGACTTATTACACTTGGATTGTATTCGCGAAGGGCCAAAACCGTCGAGGAACTCCGAAAGGAACTGCCGATGCGTAACCTGGCAAGTCTTATACAGGCAAAGGGCTCGAAAATGGACAAACATAGCCTGATACTCTCCACACTTGAGAGTAACTTTGAAAATGGGGAAACTAAGAAAGCCTCACATACAAGGACCTGGATGCTTCAATTACATAATTAAAGATGCGAAAGAAACATGGCAAAAGCATTCCAAATCATGGCTACTTGATCCAAAGGAAGGAGAAAGGCAACGTGATAGTGTCTGTACCAACGCAAACTGCCAAAGATGTTTCGCCACAACTAGGCAGATGCGAACACACGTAAAACAAGATCATGGAGAGGAAGAAAAAGACATAAAACTGAAGAGATACTCGTACGGCGGTGAATAACTCTCACCCATACACGATCGCTAGATATGAATATCTGGATAAGAATGAACAGACGAGGACGAGGTGCTGCAAGATGTGTAGCAGAAGAATGAAATGTTCCTGCACCACGAAACCATGCCGAGAAATGGCCAGGGGGCCGAAGACGTCAATTAACTGTTTCTATGATATGTGCAGGTGTTTACGGTACTTCTGTTGTACCACCAATAAGTCCTTGGCGATTGCCCAACGGGTGGGGACGAATAGAACAAAATTCTCAACTTCTTACTATCCAACCGAATTCGGGTCGCCAACACTGCTCCCAATGCTCTCATTTTGTCTGCCACATGCTCCAGTGCATTCTCAACGAAGATGGCGTTTTCAGCCCTGCCTGAGAGTGTCTAAAACAACGTATCTCAACATCTTACCATCGAACCAATCGAGAAAGTATTAATTTGGGAATATGCATCTTGGAAATGTGTGAATATAACTGGTAGTTACCACATAGTCTATTACATATTAGTGGAGTGGGGCATATACAAAAAAAATACATTTAATACCCCAATTATACACTGTACATTCAATATAACATCCCAATAATATATTCTAAATTAATATACTACAAGAAATACATGTTAAAAGTAGCATGATACACTGCAATGCATTACAATGCATTACAATACGTTATAATGCATCAAAAATAGAAAAATAGTTAAAGTAATCATTTCCAATAAACATTTTGAAAACTTTTCTAATATTTACTTACAATAGCAACATAGATTGCATAATATATGAATTAATGCATACCTTGCTTACTACGGGCCAATTGATTGGCCCAAATGGAGTTCTTCATATTATGCATCATGCAAATAATGACCTATAATAAGTATATGCCATACAATTAATATTCTATCCTAATTATTTACTACATATCTGAAATAATATCCTATTCATACAATACACAATTAACAGTAACATATCATATCATTTATATGATATTCAATTAATATACTACCACAATTATATACTATACAATTGATATACTCTCCCTATTATAAATTATCCACTCAATGTTCAATCCCAGTTACATACTCTACTAGCTCAGTTATATGCCGAGTGCATACTACACAATTAATATACTACCCCATATATATATGCATATATGTATATATATATATATATATATATTATAATTAGCAGAAGAATTGTTAAAATACTAGCTATCACTACTCAATGTGGAAAAATATCGTGATAACTTACACTAGCTACATAGGCTTTAATATATAAAATATGTATACACACTAATTACTACATATTAACGCAGTAGCGTATACACATAGAATATATTACATGCTGTCCAATCAATGTGCTGTCCCAACTATACACAACACAATTAATTCACTATTCCAATTATATACCTCACAACTATTATACTACCCCAATTATATTCTGCACAAGTAGTATACTATCCCAAGTGTATACTTTAATTCATGTACTATCCTACAACACATTAAAAATAGTAGAATTGATAAATTAGTAATTTCCGATAGTGGTACTGGAGAAACGTGATAATAACACACCGAGGGCAACATAGGACATACTACATAAACTATGTATGTGTCCTACCTACTACATACTAATTCAGTAGGCTATTAATATATATCGTAGTCTGTTATACAACTAATAGGCCATCCTATTTATACACTATACAATTATTATACTACTCTCATTAGATACTAGTCAATGAACTCACTATCCAAATTTTATACTGCACAGTTAGAATACCATCCCACTTATATACTATAATTACTACACTATGCTACATAGTATTAAATACTCTAGAGTTGATAAAACAGTAAGCTTGAAAAATACAGATTGGAAATACATAACAATGACTTATATTTACAAGAGAGATTATCCAATAGAAACGCAGCACCATGCCACATGCTGAACTGCATTATCGGCGAGGATGGCGTTTTCAGACCTGAGAGTGCCTAAAACAACGTGTCTCAACTTCTTGGTGGTCAATCCTACTCTCTACCTCCACATGGTGGCCACCGGTAACCTCAACCGGAGCAACCCTGAGAGCTAAAGAGAGGGACGCTCGGATAGGACTAATAAACCACCGGTCGTACAAGAACACTAGTCAAACCAAAAGATCTGGTCGCACACTTCCAGGAACTGCTTAAGGAAAGAACCACTGAAGAAATTAAAAATTATGATCTTCTACCAAGAGACTCATCTATTTCAATGGAGGACATCGAGATAGCTAAAAATAGATTAAAACTACATAAAAGTCCCGGCGAAAATAGAATTAGATCTAAGTTATTGAAGTGGGACAATCAGTGTCTAAATGCCTACCTACTAAAAGTGTTCAATGACTCTTACAATGGGACCACTCCTATACCTCGAGCCTGGATCGATGCTGAAGTTGTAAGTATCTACAAGCGCAAAGGATCGCAGACAGATCCTGCAACCTACAGATCAATCTTCCTTCTAGATGCATTAGGCAAGTTATATGCATCTATTCTGTGCCAACGTTTGAGGCACCACCTTGCCGAACTATCCTCAAGAACCCAATTTAAATTTTGTGAGGGAAGATCAACCGAATAGGCTATACTTGGAGTAAGGACCATTATACAGAAAGCCGTGGACCAGAAGTAGAAAATAGTGCTAGTGTTTGTCGACCTGGCCTAGAAAAGGCCTTTGACTCGCTGCCAAAGGCTGCAGTAATCAACCAAATCATAGATCTGGGCTGCTCTTGGCAAATGATCCATTTAGTAAAGTCCTTGATGGACTGACTCACCGATGGGGAAATTGAGGGGAACAAGGGACTACTTTGTGATGAAACGTAGTGTGAGACAAGGCTCACCAGAGGGACCACTTCTTTTCAACCTAACCTTCCAACTCATATTGGATGAGGCCTTCTCCTCACTCAAGGACAGTGCAATTCAGATGATTGACCACTCGGGCAAAATATGACAGCTAAATCATCTAGAATACGCAGATGACCTATGTCATCTTATTGTGCCATATAAGGTCGCAGCTGCCAGAACAATAGAGCATCTGGCGAAAACGATGAATAAATATGGACTGCAAATCGCAGCAAACAAAACCTACTGGTCTCAAATTGGTGACGGTGAGGATCAAACGCCTTGATCTTGAAGCAGCAGGAATGCCATTCCGACGTGCCTCCCACTTCGAATACCTAATATGACTACGACCATTTTTGCGCTCAAAAAGTCTCAATAACACCCCGAAAGCACATCTGGTGGGAATTTTTGTCGTTCCTGCAATCACTTATGGACTACCTACAATTGTCTTGAGAGTAAAAGATAACAATCGACTAAAAGCAATACAGAATACGGCTCGACTTATTACACTTGGATTGTATTCGCGAAGGGCCAAAACCGTCGAGGAACTCCGAAAGGAACTGCCGATGCGTAACCTGGCAAGTCTTATACAGGCAAAGGGCTCGAAAATGGACAAACATAGCCTGATACTCTCCACACTTGAGAGTAACTTTGAAAATGGGGAAACTAAGAAAGCCTCACATACAAGGACCTGGATGCTTCAATTACATAATTAAAGATGCGAAAGAAACATGGCAAAAGCATTCCAAATCATGGCTACTTGATCCAAAGGAAGGAGAAAGGCAACGTGATAGTGTCTGTACCAACGCAAACTGCCAAAGATGTTTCGCCACAACTAGGCAGATGCGAACACACGTAAAACAAGATCATGGAGAGGAAGAAAAAGACATAAAACTGAAGAGATACTCGATTTATTACATATTAGTGGAGTGGGGCATATACAAAAAAAATACATTTAATACCCCAATTATACACTGTACATTCAATATAACATCCCAATAATATATTCTAAATTAATATACTACAAGAAATACATGTTAAAAGTAGCATGATACACTGCAATGCATTACAATGCATTACAATACGTTATAATGCATCAAAAATAGAAAAATAGTTAAAGTAATCATTTCCAATAAACATTTTGAAAACTTTTCTAATATTTACTTACAATAGCAACATAGATTGCATAATATATGAATTAATGCATACCTTGCTTACTACGGGCCAATTGATTGGCCCAAATGGAGTTCTTCATATTATGCATCATGCAAATAATGACCTATAATAAGTATATGCCATACAATTAATATTCTATCCTAATTATTTACTACATATCTGAAATAATATCCTATTCATACAATACACAATTAACAGTAACATATCATATCATTTATATGATATTCAATTAATATACTACCACAATTATATACTATACAATTGATATACTCTCCCTATTATAAATTATCCACTCAATGTTCAATCCCAGTTACATACTCTACTAGCTCAGTTATATGCCGAGTGCATACTACACAATTAATATACTACCCCATATATATATGCATATATGTATATATATATATATATATATATATTATAATTAGCAGAAGAATTGTTAAAATACTAGCTATCACTACTCAATGTGGAAAAATATCGTGATAACTTACACTAGCTACATAGGCTTTAATATATAAATATGTATACACACTAATTACTACATATTAACGCAGTAGCGTATACACATAGAATATATTACATGCTGTCCAATCAATGTGCTGTCCCAACTATACACAACACAATTAATTCACTATTCCAATTATATACCTCACAACTATTATACTACCCCAATTATATTCTGCACAAGTAGTATACTATCCCAAGTGTATACTTTAATTCATGTACTATCCTACAACACATTAAAAATAGTAGAATTGATAAATTAGTAATTTCCGATAGTGGTACTGGAGAAACGTGATAATAACACACCGAGGGCAACATAGGACATACTACATAAACTATGTATGTGTCCTACCTACTACATACTAATTCAGTAGGCTATTAATATATATCGTAGTCTGTTATACAACTAATAGGCCATCCTATTTATACACTATACAATTATTATACTACTCTCATTAGATACTAGTCAATGAACTCACTATCCAAATTTTATACTGCACAGTTAGAATACCATCCCACTTATATACTATAATTACTACACTATGCTACATAGTATTAAATACTCTAGAGTTGATAAAACAGTAAGCTTGAAAAATACAGATTGGAAATACATAACAATGACTTATATTTACAAGAGAGATTATCCAATAGAAACGCAGCACCATGCCACATGCTGAACTGCATTATCGGCGAGGATGGCGTTTTCAGACCTGAGAGTGCCTAAAACAACGTGTCTCAACTTCTTGGTGGTCAATCCTACTCTCTACCTCCACATGGTGGCCACCGGTAACCTCAACCGGAGCAACCCTGAGAGCTAAAGAGAGGGACGCTCGGATAGGACTAATAAACCACCGGTCGTACAAGAACACTAGTCAAACCAAAAGATCTGGTCGCACACTTCCAGGAACTGCTTAAGGAAAGAACCACTGAAGAAATTAAAAATTATGATCTTCTACCAAGAGACTCATCTATTTCAATGGAGGACATCGAGATAGCTAAAAATAGATTAAAACTACATAAAAGTCCCGGCGAAAATAGAATTAGATCTAAGTTATTGAAGTGGGACAATCAGTGTCTAAATGCCTACCTACTAAAAGTGTTCAATGACTCTTACAATGGGACCACTCCTATACCTCGAGCCTGGATCGATGCTGAAGTTGTAAGTATCTACAAGCGCAAAGGATCGCAGACAGATCCTGCAACCTACAGATCAATCTTCCTTCTAGATGCATTAGGCAAGTTATATGCATCTATTCTGTGCCAACGTTTGAGGCACCACCTTGCCGAACTATCCTCAAGAACCCAATTTAAATTTTGTGAGGGAAGATCAACCGAATAGGCTATACTTGGAGTAAGGACCATTATACAGAAAGCCGTGGACCAGAAGTAGAAAATAGTGCTAGTGTTTGTCGACCTGGCCTAGAAAAGGCCTTTGACTCGCTGCCAAAGGCTGCAGTAATCAACCAAATCATAGATCTGGGCTGCTCTTGGCAAATGATCCATTTAGTAAAGTCCTTGATGGACTGACTCACCGATGGGGAAATTGAGGGGAACAAGGGACTACTTTGTGATGAAACGTAGTGTGAGACAAGGCTCACCAGAGGGACCACTTCTTTTCAACCTAACCTTCCAACTCATATTGGATGAGGCCTTCTCCTCACTCAAGGACAGTGCAATTCAGATGATTGACCACTCGGGCAAAATATGACAGCTAAATCATCTAGAATACGCAGATGACCTATGTCATCTTATTGTGCCATATAAGGTCGCAGCTGCCAGAACAATAGAGCATCTGGCGAAAACGATGAATAAATATGGACTGCAAATCGCAGCAAACAAAACCTACTGGTCTCAAATTGGTGACGGTGAGGATCAAACGCCTTGATCTTGAAGCAGCAGGAATGCCATTCCGACGTGCCTCCCACTTCGAATACCTAATATGACTACGACCATTTTTGCGCTCAAAAAGTCTCAATAACACCCCGAAAGCACATCTGGTGGGAATTTTTGTCGTTCCTGCAATCACTTATGGACTACCTACAATTGTCTTGAGAGTAAAAGATAACAATCGACTAAAAGCAATACAGAATACGGCTCGACTTATTACACTTGGATTGTATTCGCGAAGGGCCAAAACCGTCGAGGAACTCCGAAAGGAACTGCCGATGCGTAACCTGGCAAGTCTTATACAGGCAAAGGGCTCGAAAATGGACAAACATAGCCTGATACTCTCCACACTTGAGAGTAACTTTGAAAATGGGGAAACTAAGAAAGCCTCACATACAAGGACCTGGATGCTTCAATTACATAATTAAAGATGCGAAAGAAACATGGCAAAAGCATTCCAAATCATGGCTACTTGATCCAAAGGAAGGAGAAAGGCAACGTGATAGTGTCTGTACCAACGCAAACTGCCAAAGATGTTTCGCCACAACTAGGCAGATGCGAACACACGTAAAACAAGATCATGGAGAGGAAGAAAAAGACATAAAACTGAAGAGATACTCATTTGCCCTCTTACAGACTGCCTTAAAAGATACAAGATTCAAGAGTGGCTAAAGAGACATATTAGGGACTGTCAGCCTTCGATCAAAATCACAGAAAGAGAGAAGCCAACAGAGAAGAGGAAAGAACCAGACTGTAATAGAGAAAGTAGAAGAACTGAACACAAAGGAGAAAAACGATAGAGTGGGAGATAGGAAAAAAGACTGGGAAGAAAAGTCCAACTGGCAGGATGAACAACACATCTGCTCCATCACGGCGGTGAATAACTCTGACCCATACACGATCGCTAGATATGAATATCTGGATAAGAATGAACAGACGAGGACGAGGTGCTGCAAGATGTGTAGCAGAAGAATGAAATGTTCCTGCACCACGAAACCATGCCGAGAAATGGCCAGGGGGCCGAAGACGTCAATTAACTGTTTCTATGATATGTGCAGGTGTTTACGGTACTTCTGTTGTACCACCAATAAGTCCTTGGCGATTGCCCAACGGGTGGGGACGAATACATATTAGTGGAGTGGGGCATATACAAAAAAAATACATTTAATACCCCAATTATACACTGTACATTCAATATAACATCCCAATAATATATTCTAAATTAATATACTACAAGAAATACATGTTAAAAGTAGCATGATACACTGCAATGCATTACAATGCATTACAATGCATTACAATACGTTATAATGCATCAAAAATAGAAAAATAGTTAAAGTAATCATTTCCAATAAACATTTTGAAAACTTTTCTAATATTTACTTACAATAGCAACATAGATTGCATAATATATGAATTAATGCATACCTTGCTTACTACGGGCCAATTGATTGGCCCAAATGGAGTTCTTCATATTATGCATCATGCAAATAATGACCTATAATAAGTATATGCCATACAATTAATATTCTATCCTAATTATTTACTACATATCTGAAATAATATCCTATTCATACAATACACAATTAACAGTAACATATCATATCATTTATATGATATTCAATTAATATACTACCACAATTATATACTATACAATTGATATACTCTCCCTATTATAAATTATCCACTCAATGTTCAATCCCAGTTACATACTCTACTAGCTCAGTTATATGCCGAGTGCATACTACACAATTAATATACTACCCCATATATATATGCATATATGTATATATATATATATATATATATATTATAATTAGCAGAAGAATTGTTAAAATACTAGCTATCACTACTCAATGTGGAAAAATATCGTGATAACTTACACTAGCTACATAGGCTTTAATATATAAAATATGTATACACACTAATTACTACATATTAACGCAGTAGCGTATACACATAGAATATATTACATGCTGTCCAATCAATGTGCTGTCCCAACTATACACAACACAATTAATTCACTATTCCAATTATATACCTCACAACTATTATACTACCCCAATTATATTCTGCACAAGTAGTATACTATCCCAAGTGTATACTTTAATTCATGTACTATCCTACAACACATTAAAAATAGTAGAATTGATAAATTAGTAATTTCCGATAGTGGTACTGGAGAAACGTGATAATAACACACCGAGGGCAACATAGGACATACTACATAAACTATGTATGTGTCCTACCTACTACATACTAATTCAGTAGGCTATTAATATATATCGTAGTCTGTTATACAACTAATAGGCCATCCTATTTATACACTATACAATTATTATACTACTCTCATTAGATACTAGTCAATGAACTCACTATCCAAATTTTATACTGCACAGTTAGAATACCATCCCACTTATATACTATAATTACTACACTATGCTACATAGTATTAAATACTCTAGAGTTGATAAAACAGTAAGCTTGAAAAATACAGATTGGAAATACATAACAATGACTTATATTTACAAGAGAGATTATCCAATAGAAACGCAGCACCATGCCACATGCTGAACTGCATTATCGGCGAGGATGGCGTTTTCAGACCTGAGAGTGCCTAAAACAACGTGTCTCAACTTCTTGGTGGTCAATCCTACTCTCTACCTCCACATGGTGGCCACCGGTAACCTCAACCGGAGCAACCCTGAGAGCTAAAGAGAGGGACGCTCGGATAGGACTAATAAACCACCGGTCGTACAAGAACACTAGTCAAACCAAAAGATCTGGTCGCACACTTCCAGGAACTGCTTAAGGAAAGAACCACTGAAGAAATTAAAAATTATGATCTTCTACCAAGAGACTCATCTATTTCAATGGAGGACATCGAGATAGCTAAAAATAGATTAAAACTACATAAAAGTCCCGGCGAAAATAGAATTAGATCTAAGTTATTGAAGTGGGACAATCAGTGTCTAAATGCCTACCTACTAAAAGTGTTCAATGACTCTTACAATGGGACCACTCCTATACCTCGAGCCTGGATCGATGCTGAAGTTGTAAGTATCTACAAGCGCAAAGGATCGCAGACAGATCCTGCAACCTACAGATCAATCTTCCTTCTAGATGCATTAGGCAAGTTATATGCATCTATTCTGTGCCAACGTTTGAGGCACCACCTTGCCGAACTATCCTCAAGAACCCAATTTAAATTTTGTGAGGGAAGATCAACCGAATAGGCTATACTTGGAGTAAGGACCATTATACAGAAAGCCGTGGACCAGAAGTAGAAAATAGTGCTAGTGTTTGTCGACCTGGCCTAGAAAAGGCCTTTGACTCGCTGCCAAAGGCTGCAGTAATCAACCAAATCATAGATCTGGGCTGCTCTTGGCAAATGATCCATTTAGTAAAGTCCTTGATGGACTGACTCACCGATGGGGAAATTGAGGGGAACAAGGGACTACTTTGTGATGAAACGTAGTGTGAGACAAGGCTCACCAGAGGGACCACTTCTTTTCAACCTAACCTTCCAACTCATATTGGATGAGGCCTTCTCCTCACTCAAGGACAGTGCAATTCAGATGATTGACCACTCGGGCAAAATATGACAGCTAAATCATCTAGAATACGCAGATGACCTATGTCATCTTATTGTGCCATATAAGGTCGCAGCTGCCAGAACAATAGAGCATCTGGCGAAAACGATGAATAAATATGGACTGCAAATCGCAGCAAACAAAACCTACTGGTCTCAAATTGGTGACGGTGAGGATCAAACGCCTTGATCTTGAAGCAGCAGGAATGCCATTCCGACGTGCCTCCCACTTCGAATACCTAATATGACTACGACCATTTTTGCGCTCAAAAAGTCTCAATAACACCCCGAAAGCACATCTGGTGGGAATTTTTGTCGTTCCTGCAATCACTTATGGACTACCTACAATTGTCTTGAGAGTAAAAGATAACAATCGACTAAAAGCAATACAGAATACGGCTCGACTTATTACACTTGGATTGTATTCGCGAAGGGCCAAAACCGTCGAGGAACTCCGAAAGGAACTGCCGATGCGTAACCTGGCAAGTCTTATACAGGCAAAGGGCTCGAAAATGGACAAACATAGCCTGATACTCTCCACACTTGAGAGTAACTTTGAAAATGGGGAAACTAAGAAAGCCTCACATACAAGGACCTGGATGCTTCAATTACATAATTAAAGATGCGAAAGAAACATGGCAAAAGCATTCCAAATCATGGCTACTTGATCCAAAGGAAGGAGAAAGGCAACGTGATAGTGTCTGTACCAACGCAAACTGCCAAAGATGTTTCGCCACAACTAGGCAGATGCGAACACACGTAAAACAAGATCATGGAGAGGAAGAAAAAGACATAAAACTGAAGAGATACTCGATTTATTACATATTAGTGGAGTGGGGCATATACAAAAAAAATACATTTAATACCCCAATTATACACTGTACATTCAATATAACATCCCAATAATATATTCTAAATTAATATACTACAAGAAATACATGTTAAAAGTAGCATGATACACTGCAATGCATTACAATGCATTACAATGCATTACAATACGTTATAATGCATCAAAAATAGAAAAATAGTTAAAGTAATCATTTCCAATAAACATTTTGAAAACTTTTCTAATATTTACTTACAATAGCAACATAGATTGCATAATATATGAATTAATGCATACCTTGCTTACTACGGGCCAATTGATTGGCCCAAATGGAGTTCTTCATATTATGCATCATGCAAATAATGACCTATAATAAGTATATGCCATACAATTAATATTCTATCCTAATTATTTACTACATATCTGAAATAATATCCTATTCATACAATACACAATTAACAGTAACATATCATATCATTTATATGATATTCAATTAATATACTACCACAATTATATACTATACAATTGATATACTCTCCCTATTATAAATTATCCACTCAATGTTCAATCCCAGTTACATACTCTACTAGCTCAGTTATATGCCGAGTGCATACTACACAATTAATATACTACCCCATATATATATGCATATATGTATATATATATATATATATATATATATATTATAATTAGCAGAAGAATTGTTAAAATACTAGCTATCACTACTCAATGTGGAAAAATATCGTGATAACTTACACTAGCTACATAGGCTTTAATATATAAAATATGTATACACACTAATTACTACATATTAACGCAGTAGCGTATACACATAGAATATATTACATGCTGTCCAATCAATGTGCTGTCCCAACTATACACAACACAATTAATTCACTATTCCAATTATATACCTCACAACTATTATACTACCCCAATTATATTCTGCACAAGTAGTATACTATCCCAAGTGTATACTTTAATTCATGTACTATCCTACAACACATTAAAAATAGTAGAATTGATAAATTAGTAATTTCCGATAGTGGTACTGGAGAAACGTGATAATAACACACCGAGGGCAACATAGGACATACTACATAAACTATGTATGTGTCCTACCTACTACATACTAATTCAGTAGGCTATTAATATATATCGTAGTCTGTTATACAACTAATAGGCCATCCTATTTATACACTATACAATTATTATACTACTCTCATTAGATACTAGTCAATGAACTCACTATCCAAATTTTATACTGCACAGTTAGAATACCATCCCACTTATATACTATAATTACTACACTATGCTACATAGTATTAAATACTCTAGAGTTGATAAAACAGTAAGCTTGAAAAATACAGATTGGAAATACATAACAATGACTTATATTTACAAGAGAGATTATCCAATAGAAACGCAGCACCATGCCACATGCTGAACTGCATTATCGGCGAGGATGGCGTTTTCAGACCTGAGAGTGCCTAAAACAACGTGTCTCAACTTCTTGGTGGTCAATCCTACTCTCTACCTCCACATGGTGGCCACCGGTAACCTCAACCGGAGCAACCCTGAGAGCTAAAGAGAGGGACGCTCGGATAGGACTAATAAACCACCGGTCGTACAAGAACACTAGTCAAACCAAAAGATCTGGTCGCACACTTCCAGGAACTGCTTAAGGAAAGAACCACTGAAGAAATTAAAAATTATGATCTTCTACCAAGAGACTCATCTATTTCAATGGAGGACATCGAGATAGCTAAAAATAGATTAAAACTACATAAAAGTCCCGGCGAAAATAGAATTAGATCTAAGTTATTGAAGTGGGACAATCAGTGTCTAAATGCCTACCTACTAAAAGTGTTCAATGACTCTTACAATGGGACCACTCCTATACCTCGAGCCTGGATCGATGCTGAAGTTGTAAGTATCTACAAGCGCAAAGGATCGCAGACAGATCCTGCAACCTACAGATCAATCTTCCTTCTAGATGCATTAGGCAAGTTATATGCATCTATTCTGTGCCAACGTTTGAGGCACCACCTTGCCGAACTATCCTCAAGAACCCAATTTAAATTTTGTGAGGGAAGATCAACCGAATAGGCTATACTTGGAGTAAGGACCATTATACAGAAAGCCGTGGACCAGAAGTAGAAAATAGTGCTAGTGTTTGTCGACCTGGCCTAGAAAAGGCCTTTGACTCGCTGCCAAAGGCTGCAGTAATCAACCAAATCATAGATCTGGGCTGCTCTTGGCAAATGATCCATTTAGTAAAGTCCTTGATGGACTGACTCACCGATGGGGAAATTGAGGGGAACAAGGGACTACTTTGTGATGAAACGTAGTGTGAGACAAGGCTCACCAGAGGGACCACTTCTTTTCAACCTAACCTTCCAACTCATATTGGATGAGGCCTTCTCCTCACTCAAGGACAGTGCAATTCAGATGATTGACCACTCGGGCAAAATATGACAGCTAAATCATCTAGAATACGCAGATGACCTATGTCATCTTATTGTGCCATATAAGGTCGCAGCTGCCAGAACAATAGAGCATCTGGCGAAAACGATGAATAAATATGGACTGCAAATCGCAGCAAACAAAACCTACTGGTCTCAAATTGGTGACGGTGAGGATCAAACGCCTTGATCTTGAAGCAGCAGGAATGCCATTCCGACGTGCCTCCCACTTCGAATACCTAATATGACTACGACCATTTTTGCGCTCAAAAAGTCTCAATAACACCCCGAAAGCACATCTGGTGGGAATTTTTGTCGTTCCTGCAATCACTTATGGACTACCTACAATTGTCTTGAGAGTAAAAGATAACAATCGACTAAAAGCAATACAGAATACGGCTCGACTTATTACACTTGGATTGTATTCGCGAAGGGCCAAAACCGTCGAGGAACTCCGAAAGGAACTGCCGATGCGTAACCTGGCAAGTCTTATACAGGCAAAGGGCTCGAAAATGGACAAACATAGCCTGATACTCTCCACACTTGAGAGTAACTTTGAAAATGGGGAAACTAAGAAAGCCTCACATACAAGGACCTGGATGCTTCAATTACATAATTAAAGATGCGAAAGAAACATGGCAAAAGCATTCCAAATCATGGCTACTTGATCCAAAGGAAGGAGAAAGGCAACGTGATAGTGTCTGTACCAACGCAAACTGCCAAAGATGTTTCGCCACAACTAGGCAGATGCGAACACACGTAAAACAAGATCATGGAGAGGAAGAAAAAGACATAAAACTGAAGAGATACTCATCACGGCGGTGAATAACTCTCGACCCATACACGATCGCTAGATATGAATATCTGGATAAGAATGAACAGACGAGGACGAGGTGCTGCAAGATGTGTAGCAGAAGAATGAAATGTTCCTGCACCACGAAACCATGCCGAGAAATGGCCAGGGGGCCGAAGACGTCAATTAACTGTTTCTATGATATGTGCAGGTGTTCACGGTACTTCTGTTGTACCACCAATAAGTCCTTGGCGATTGCCCAACGGGTGGGAACGAATAGAGCAAAATTCTCAACTTCTTACTATCCAACCGAATTCGGGTCGCCAACACTGCTCCCAATGCTCTCATTTTGTCTGCCACATGCTCCAGTGCTTTCGCAACGAAGATGGCGTTTCCAGCCCTGCCTGAGAGTGTCTAAAACAACGTATCTCAACATCTTACCATCGAACCAATCGAGAAAGTATTAATTTGGGAATATGCATCTTGGAAAT
This sequence comes from Moniezia expansa, assembly GCA_019097775.1. NCBI lineage: Eukaryota > Metazoa > Platyhelminthes > Cestoda > Cyclophyllidea > Anoplocephalidae > Moniezia > Moniezia expansa. Next base: position 37,867 of record JADFDV010000331.1, on the reverse strand, counting down.
GTGTGAATATAACTGGTAGTTACCACATATACATATTAGTGGAGTGGGGCATATACAAAAAAAATACATTTAATACCCCAATTATACACTGTACATTCAATATAACATCCCAATAATATATTCTAAATTAATATACTACAAGAAATACATGTTAAAGTAGCATGATACACTGCAATGCATTACAATGCATTACAATGCATTACAATACGTTATAATGCATCAAAAATAGAAAAATAGTTAAAGTAATCATTTCCAATAAACATTTTGAAAACTTTTCTAATATTTACTTACAATAGCAACATAGATTGCATAATATATGAATTAATGCATACCTTGCTTACTACGGGCCAATTGATTGGCCCAAATGGAGTTCTTCATATTATGCATCATGCAAATAATGACCTATAATAAGTATATGCCATACAATTAATATTCTATCCTAATTATTTACTACATATCTGAAATAATATCCTATTCATACAATACACAATTAACAGTAACATATCATATCATTTATATGATATTCAATTAATATACTACCACAATTATATACTATACAATTGATATACTCTCCCTATTATAAATTATCCACTCAATGTTCAATCCCAGTTACATACTCTACTAGCTCAGTTATATGCCGAGTGCATACTACACAATTAATATACTACCCCATATATATATGCATATATGTATATATATATATATATATATATATTATAATTAGCAGAAGAATTGTTAAAATACTAGCTATCACTACTCAATGTGGAAAAATATCGTGATAACTTACACTAGCTACATAGGCTTTAATATATAAAATATGTATACACACTAATTACTACATATTAACGCAGTAGCGTATACACATAGAATATATTACATGCTGTCCAATCAATGTGCTGTCCCAACTATACACAACACAATTAATTCACTATTCCAATTATATACCTCACAACTATTATACTACCCCAATTATATTCTGCACAAGTAGTATACTATCCCAAGTGTATACTTTAATTCATGTACTATCCTACAACACATTAAAAATAGTAGAATTGATAAATTAGTAATTTCCGATAGTGGTACTGGAGAAACGTGATAATAACACACCGAGGGCAACATAGGACATACTACATAAACTATGTATGTGTCCTACCTACTACATACTAATTCAGTAGGCTATTAATATATATCGTAGTCTGTTATACAACTAATAGGCCATCCTATTTATACACTATACAATTATTATACTACTCTCATTAGATACTAGTCAATGAACTCACTATCCAAATTTTATACTGCACAGTTAGAATACCATCCCACTTATATACTATAATTACTACACTATGCTACATAGTATTAAATACTCTAGAGTTGATAAAACAGTAAGCTTGAAAAATACAGATTGGAAATACATAACAATGACTTATATTTACAAGAGAGATTATCCAATAGAAACGCAGCACCATGCCACATGCTGAACTGCATTATCGGCGAGGATGGCGTTTTCAGACCTGAGAGTGCCTAAAACAACGTGTCTCAACTTCTTGGTGGTCAATCCTACTCTCTACCTCCACATGGTGGCCACCGGTAACCTCAACCGGAGCAACCCTGAGAGCTAAAGAGAGGGACGCTCGGATAGGACTAATAAACCACCGGTCGTACCAAAACCTATAAACTACTCCTGTCTAACTGCACACACGCACACACACTTATAATTATCCTTGGCGATTTCAATTGCAGATTGGGCTCTGATGCCCGTAACATCGGTGCCAAACTAATCGGTCCCTTTACTAATCAAGAAGACACCACAGAGAACGGACTAAGGCTGCTAGGACTATGCCAAGAATATTGTTTACACGTGATTAATACTTTCGTTCGGAAACCAACAACTCGAAGATTGACTTGGTACCACCCTACAGAGCAAGGTGCTACTCTTGACTTGTTCTGATGAGAAGATCACATCTATTCCTAATAAGTGATATACGAACTTCTAGAAAGGCAGACGCAAATTCTGATCACTGCTTACTAACTGTAATCCTCAAGATCAAACCACATATTAGAAAACGCCTAGGGAAAAGAAAGAACAGAACTCTGAAGGAGGGCATAAATAGTCACAAGCAATGGTGACAACTGCCTACAGGCATAGAACAAATAAGAAAATCAAGAACACTAGTCAAACCAAAAGATCTGGTCGCACACTTCCAGGAACTGCTTAAGGAAAGAACCACTGAAGAAATTAAAAATTAAATTATGATCTTCTACCAAGAGACTCATCTATTTCAATGGAGGACATCGAGATAGCTAAAAATAGATTAAAACTACATAAAAGTCCCGGCGAAAATAGAATTAGATCTAAGTTATTGAAGTGGGACAATCAGTGTCTAAATGCCTACCTACTAAAAGTGTTCAATGACTCTTACAATGGGACCACTCCTATACCTCGAGCCTGGATCGATGCTGAAGTTGTAAGTATCTACAAGCGCAAAGGATCGCAGACAGATCCTGCAACCTACAGATCAATCTTCCTTCTAGATGCATTAGGCAAGTTATATGCATCTATTCTGTGCCAACGTTTGAGGCACCACCTTGCCGAACTATCCTCAAGAACCCAATTTAAATTTTGTGAGGGAAGATCAACCGAATAGGCTATACTTGGAGTAAGGACCATTATACAGAAAGCCGTGGACCAGAAGTAGAAAATAGTGCTAGTGTTTGTCGACCTGGCCTAGAAAAGGCCTTTGACTCGCTGCCAAAGGCTGCAGTAATCAACCAAATCATAGATCTGGGCTGCTCTTGGCAAATGATCCATTTAGTAAAGTCCTTGATGGACTGACTCACCGATGGGGAAATTGAGGGGAACAAGGGACTACTTTGTGATGAAACGTAGTGTGAGACAAGGCTCACCAGAGGGACCACTTCTTTTCAACCTAACCTTCCAACTCATATTGGATGAGGCCTTCTCCTCACTCAAGGACAGTGCAATTCAGATGATTGACCACTCGGGCAAAATATGACAGCTAAATCATCTAGAATACGCAGATGACCTATGTCATCTTATTGTGCCATATAAGGTCGCAGCTGCCAGAACAATAGAGCATCTGGCGAAAACGATGAATAAATATGGACTGCAAATCGCAGCAAACAAAACCTACTGGTCTCAAATTGGTGACGGTGAGGATCAAACGCCTTGATCTTGAAGCAGCAGGAATGCCATTCCGACGTGCCTCCCACTTCGAATACCTAATATGACTACGACCATTTTTGCGCTCAAAAAGTCTCAATAACACCCCGAAAGCACATCTGGTGGGAATTTTTGTCGTTCCTGCAATCACTTATGGACTACCTACAATTGTCTTGAGAGTAAAAGATAACAATCGACTAAAAGCAATACAGAATACGGCTCGACTTATTACACTTGGATTGTATTCGCGAAGGGCCAAAACCGTCGAGGAACTCCGAAAGGAACTGCCGATGCGTAACCTGGCAAGTCTTATACAGGCAAAGGGCTCGAAAATGGACAAACATAGCCTGATACTCTCCACACTTGAGAGTAACTTTGAAAATGGGGAAACTAAGAAAGCCTCACATACAAGGACCTGGATGCTTCAATTACATAATTAAAGATGCGAAAGAAACATGGCAAAAGCATTCCAAATCATGGCTACTTGATCCAAAGGAAGGAGAAAGGCAACGTGATAGTGTCTGTACCAACGCAAACTGCCAAAGATGTTTCGCCACAACTAGGCAGATGCGAACACACGTAAAACAAGATCATGGAGAGGAAGAAAAAGACATAAAACTGAAGAGATACTCGATTTATTACATATTAGTGGAGTGGGGCATATACAAAAAAAATACATTTAATACCCCAATTATACACTGTACATTCAATATAACATCCCAATAATATATTCTAAATTAATATACTACAAGAAATACATGTTAAAAGTAGCATGATACACTGCAATGCATTACAATGCATACAATGCATTACAATACGTTATAATGCATCAAAAATAGAAAAATAGTTAAAGTAATCATTTCCAATAAACATTTTGAAAACTTTTCTAATATTTACTTACAATAGCAACATAGATTGCATAATATATGAATTAATGCATACCTTGCTTACTACGGGCCAATTGATTGGCCCAAATGGAGTTCTTCATATTATGCATCATGCAAATAATGACCTATAATAAGTATATGCCATACAATTAATATTCTATCCTAATTATTTACTACATATCTGAAATAATATCCTATTCATACAATACACAATTAACAGTAACATATCATATCATTTATATGATATTCAATTAATATACTACCACAATTATATACTATACAATTGATATACTCTCCCTATTATAAATTATCCACTCAATGTTCAATCCCAGTTACATACTCTACTAGCTCAGTTATATGCCGAGTGCATACTACACAATTAATATACTACCCCATATATATATGCATATATGTATATATATATATATATATATATATTATAATTAGCAGAAGAATTGTTAAAATACTAGCTATCACTACTCAATGTGGAAAAATATCGTGATAACTTACACTAGCTACATAGGCTTTAATATATAAAATATGTATACACACTAATTACTACATATTAACGCAGTAGCGTATACACATAGAATATATTACATGCTGTCCAATCAATGTGCTGTCCCAACTATACACAACACAATTAATTCACTATTCCAATTATATACCTCACAACTATTATACTACCCCAATTATATTCTGCACAAGTAGTATACTATCCCAAGTGTATACTTTAATTCATGTACTATCCTACAACACATTAAAAATAGTAGAATTGATAAATTAGTAATTTCCGATAGTGGTACTGGAGAAACGTGATAATAACACACCGAGGGCAACATAGGACATACTACATAAACTATGTATGTGTCCTACCTACTACATACTAATTCAGTAGGCTATTAATATATATCGTAGTCTGTTATACAACTAATAGGCCATCCTATTTATACACTATACAATTATTATACTACTCTCATTAGATACTAGTCAATGAACTCACTATCCAAATTTTATACTGCACAGTTAGAATACCATCCCACTTATATACTATAATTACTACACTATGCTACATAGTATTAAATACTCTAGAGTTGATAAAACAGTAAGCTTGAAAAATACAGATTGGAAATACATAACAATGACTTATATTTACAAGAGAGATTATCCAATAGAAACGCAGCACCATGCCACATGCTGAACTGCATTATCGGCGAGGATGGCGTTTTCAGACCTGAGAGTGCCTAAAACAACGTGTCTCAACTTCTTGGTGGTCAATCCTACTCTCTACCTCCACATGGTGGCCACCGGTAACCTCAACCGGAGCAACCCTGAGAGCTAAAGAGAGGGACGCTCGGATAGGACTAATAAACCACCGGTCGTACAAGAACACTAGTCAAACCAAAAGATCTGGTCGCACACTTCCAGGAACTGCTTAAGGAAAGAACCACTGAAGAAATTAAAAATTATGATCTTCTACCAAGAGACTCATCTATTTCAATGGAGGACATCGAGATAGCTAAAAATAGATTAAAACTACATAAAAGTCCCGGCGAAAATAGAATTAGATCTAAGTTATTGAAGTGGGACAATCAGTGTCTAAATGCCTACCTACTAAAAGTGTTCAATGACTCTTACAATGGGACCACTCCTATACCTCGAGCCTGGATCGATGCTGAAGTTGTAAGTATCTACAAGCGCAAAGGATCGCAGACAGATCCTGCAACCTACAGATCAATCTTCCTTCTAGATGCATTAGGCAAGTTATATGCATCTATTCTGTGCCAACGTTTGAGGCACCACCTTGCCGAACTATCCTCAAGAACCCAATTTAAATTTTGTGAGGGAAGATCAACCGAATAGGCTATACTTGGAGTAAGGACCATTATACAGAAAGCCGTGGACCAGAAGTAGAAAATAGTGCTAGTGTTTGTCGACCTGGCCTAGAAAAGGCCTTTGACTCGCTGCCAAAGGCTGCAGTAATCAACCAAATCATAGATCTGGGCTGCTCTTGGCAAATGATCCATTTAGTAAAGTCCTTGATGGACTGACTCACCGATGGGGAAATTGAGGGGAACAAGGGACTACTTTGTGATGAAACGTAGTGTGAGACAAGGCTCACCAGAGGGACCACTTCTTTTCAACCTAACCTTCCAACTCATATTGGATGAGGCCTTCTCCTCACTCAAGGACAGTGCAATTCAGATGATTGACCACTCGGGCAAAATATGACAGCTAAATCATCTAGAATACGCAGATGACCTATGTCATCTTATTGTGCCATATAAGGTCGCAGCTGCCAGAACAATAGAGCATCTGGCGAAAACGATGAATAAATATGGACTGCAAATCGCAGCAAACAAAACCTACTGGTCTCAAATTGGTGACGGTGAGGATCAAACGCCTTGATCTTGAAGCAGCAGGAATGCCATTCCGACGTGCCTCCCACTTCGAATACCTAATATGACTACGACCATTTTTGCGCTCAAAAAGTCTCAATAACACCCCGAAAGCACATCTGGTGGGAATTTTTGTCGTTCCTGCAATCACTTATGGACTACCTACAATTGTCTTGAGAGTAAAAGATAACAATCGACTAAAAGCAATACAGAATACGGCTCGACTTATTACACTTGGATTGTATTCGCGAAGGGCCAAAACCGTCGAGGAACTCCGAAAGGAACTGCCGATGCGTAACCTGGCAAGTCTTATACAGGCAAAGGGCTCGAAAATGGACAAACATAGCCTGATACTCTCCACACTTGAGAGTAACTTTGAAAATGGGGAAACTAAGAAAGCCTCACATACAAGGACCTGGATGCTTCAATTACATAATTAAAGATGCGAAAGAAACATGGCAAAAGCATTCCAAATCATGGCTACTTGATCCAAAGGAAGGAGAAAGGCAACGTGATAGTGTCTGTACCAACGCAAACTGCCAAAGATGTTTCGCCACAACTAGGCAGATGCGAACACACGTAAAACAAGATCATGGAGAGGAAGAAAAAGACATAAAACTGAAGAGATACTCGATTGAAGAAAAGTCCAACTGGCAGGATGAACAACACATCTGCTCCATCACGGCGGTGAATAACTCTGACCCATACACAATCGCTAGATATGAATATCTGGATAAGAATGAACAGACGAGGACGAGGTGCTGCAAGATGTGTAGCAGAAGAATGAAATGTTTCTGCACCACGAAACCATGCCGAGAAATGGCCAGGGGGCCGAAGACGTCAATTAACTGTTTCTATGATATGTGCAGGTGTTCACGGTACTTCTGTTGTACCACCAATAAGTCCTTGGCGATTGCCCAACGGGTGGGAACGAATAGAGCAAAATTCTCAACTTCTTACTATCCAACCGAATTCGGGTCACCAACACTGCTCCCAATGCTCTCATTTTGTCTGCCACATGCTCCAGTGCTTTCGCAACGAAGATGGCGTTTCCAGCCCTGCCTGAGAGTGTCTAAAACAACGTATCTCAACATCTTACCATCGAACCAATCGAGAAAGTATTAATTTGGGAATATGTACATATTAGTGGAGTGGGGCATATACAAAAAAAATACATTTAATACCCAATTATACACTGTACATTCAATATAACATCCCAATAATATATTCTAAATTAATATACTACAAGAAATACATGTTAAAAGTAGCATGATACACTGCAATGCATTACAATGCATTACAATACGTTATAATGCATCAAAAATAGAAAAATAGTTAAAGTAATCATTTCCAATAAACATTTTGAAAACTTTTCTAATATTTACTTACAATAGCAACATAGATTGCATAATATATGAATTAATGCATACCTTGCTTACTACGGGCCAATTGATTGGCCCAAATGGAGTTCTTCATATTATGCATCATGCAAATAATGACCTATAATAAGTATATGCCATACAATTAATATTCTATCCTAATTATTTACTACATATCTGAAATAATATCCTATTCATACAATACACAATTAACAGTAACATATCATATCATTTATATGATATTCAATTAATATACTACCACAATTATATACTATACAATTGATATACTCTCCCTATTATAAATTATCCACTCAATGTTCAATCCCAGTTACATACTCTACTAGCTCAGTTATATGCCGAGTGCATACTACACAATTAATATACTACCCCATATATATATGCATATATGTATATATATATATATATATATATATATATATATTATAATTAGCAGAAGAATTGTTAAAATACTAGCTATCACTACTCAATGTGGAAAAATATCGTGATAACTTACACTAGCTACATAGGCTTTAATATATAAAATATGTATACACACTAATTACTACATATTAACGCAGTAGCGTATACACATAGAATATATTACATGCTGTCCAATCAATGTGCTGTCCCAACTATACACAACACAATTAATTCACTATTCCAATTATATACCTCACAACTATTATACTACCCCAATTATATTCTGCACAAGTAGTATACTATCCCAAGTGTATACTTTAATTCATGTACTATCCTACAACACATTAAAAATAGTAGAATTGATAAATTAGTAATTTCCGATAGTGGTACTGGAGAAACGTGATAATAACACACCGAGGGCAACATAGGACATACTACATAAACTATGTATGTGTCCTACCTACTACATACTAATTCAGTAGGCTATTAATATATATCGTAGTCTGTTATACAACTAATAGGCCATCCTATTTATACACTATACAATTATTATACTACTCTCATTAGATACTAGTCAATGAACTCACTATCCAAATTTTATACTGCACAGTTAGAATACCATCCCACTTATATACTATAATTACTACACTATGCTACATAGTATTAAATACTCTAGAGTTGATAAAACAGTAAGCTTGAAAAATACAGATTGGAAATACATAACAATGACTTATATTTACAAGAGAGATTATCCAATAGAAACGCAGCACCATGCCACATGCTGAACTGCATTATCGGCGAGGATGGCGTTTTCAGACCTGAGAGTGCCTAAAACAACGTGTCTCAACTTCTTGGTGGTCAATCCTACTCTCTACCTCCACATGGTGGCCACCGGTAACCTCAACCGGAGCAACCCTGAGAGCTAAAGAGAGGGACGCTCGGATAGGACTAATAAACCACCGGTCGTACCGAGTGTACGGAGGACGCAAAGGTTAAAGAATCCTTCTACAAACTTGTGGCCAAAACCTATAAACTACTCCTGTCTAACTGCACACACGCACACACACTTATAATTATCCTTGGCGATTTCAATTGCAGATTGGGCTCTGATGCCCGTAACATCGGTGCCAAACTAATCGGTCCCTTTACTAATCAAGAAGACACCACAGAGAACGGACTAAGGCTGCTAGGACTATGCCAAGAATATTGTTTACACGTGATTAATACTTTCGTTCGGAAACCAACAACTCGAAGATTGACTTGGTACCACCCTACAGAGCAAGGTGCTACTCTTGACTTTGTTCTGATGAGAAGATCACATCTATTCCTAATAAGTGATATACGAACTTCTAGAAAGGCAGACGCAAATTCTGATCACTGCTTACTAACTGTAATCCTCAAGATCAAACCACATATTAGAAAACGCCTAGGGAAAAGAAAGAACAGAACTCTGAAGGAGGGCATAAATAGTCACAAGCAATGGTGACAACTGCCTACAGGCATAGAACAAATAAGAAAATCGGAGGAAACTTAACAGGAACACCTCAAAAGGGAACCACCTCAGTACCCTTTGACTACTACATACGAAGATATCTAGCTTGCAATCTACAGAAAAAGCTGCAGCCAAAACAACAAGGCGAAAAACTGAACGAAAAAAAAAAACGGATGGTACGCAGCCATCCGCGAGAAGGGAGATAGAGAACTACTGCTACAAAAGCAGTTGAGAACAAACTGGCTCTCAAATCCAACTCAGGAAACATTCATGAGGTACAAAGAGCAAAGAAACAAGGTGAAGAACCTGATACGAAACTTGAAAAAAGTATATCAAGAAGAGAGATTAACCAACTTTCCTGTATACCTCGCAGAGAGACAGCCTCGTAAAGCCTTCATGCTGCTAAAGGACATAATGAAGGAAAACTCCTCATGAAATACACAAACTACAAGAACACTAGTCAAACCAAAAGATCTGGTCGCACACTACCAGGAACTGCTTAAGGAAAGAACCACTGGAGAAATTAAAAATTATGATCTTCTACCAAGAGACTCATCTATTTCAATGGAGGACATCGAGATAGCTAAAAATAGATTAAAACTACATAAAAGTCCCGGCGAAAATAGAATTAGATCTAAGTTATTGAAGTGGGACAATCAGTGTCTAAATGCCTACCTACTAAAAGTGTTCAATGACTCTTACAATGGGACCACTCCTATACCTCGAGCCTGGATCGATGCTGAAGTTGTAAGTATCTACAAGCGGAAAGGATCGCAGACAGATCCTGCAACCTACAGATCAATCTTCCTTCTAGATGCATTAGGCAAGTTATATGCATCTATTCTGTGCCAACGTTTGAGGCACCACCTTGCCGAACTATCCTCAAGAACCCAATTTAAATTTTGTGAGGGAAGATCAACCGAATAGGCTATACTTGGAGTAAGGACCATTATACAGAAAGCCGTGGACCAGAAGTAGAAAATAGTGCTAGTGTTTGTCGACCTGGCCTAGAAAAGGCCTTTGACTCGCTGCCAAAGGCTGCAGTAATCAACCAAATCATAGATCTGGGCTGCTCTTGGCAAATGATCCATTTAGTAAAGTCCTTGATGGACTGACTCACCGATGGGGAAATTGAGGGGAACAAGGGACTACTTTGTGATGAAACGTAGTGTGAGACAAGGCTCACCAGAGGGACCACTTCTTTTCAACCTAACCTTCCAACTCATATTGGATGAGGCCTTCTCCTCACTCAAGGACAGTGCAATTCAGATGATTGACCACTCGGGCAAAATATGACAGCTAAATCATCTAGAATACGCAGATGACCTATGTCATCTTATTGTGCCATATAAGGTCGCAGCTGCCAGAACAATAGAGCATCTGGCGAAAACGATGAATAAATATGGACTGCAAATCGCAGCAAACAAAACCTACTGGTCTCAAATTGGTGACGGTGAGGATCAAACGCCTTGATCTTGAAGCAGCAGGAATGCCATTCCGACGTGCCTCCCACTTCGAATACCTAATATGACTACGACCATTTTTGCGCTCAAAAAGTCTCAATAACACCCCGAAAGCACATCTGGTGGGAATTTTTGTCGTTCCTGCAATCACTTATGGACTACCTACAATTGTCTTGAGAGTAAAAGATAACAATCGACTAAAAGCAATACAGAATACGGCTCGACTTATTACACTTGGATTGTATTCGCGAAGGGCCAAAACCGTCGAGGAACTCCGAAAGGAACTGCCGATGCGTAACCTGGCAAGTCTTATACAGGCAAAGGGCTCGAAAATGGACAAACATAGCCTGATACTCTCCACACTTGAGAGTAACTTTGAAAATGGGGAAACTAAGAAAGCCTCACATACAAGGACCTGGATGCTTCAATTACATAATTAAAGATGCGAAAGAAACATGGCAAAAGCATTCCAAATCATGGCTACTTGATCCAAAGGAAGGAGAAAGGCAACGTGATAGTGTCTGTACCAACGCAAACTGCCAAAGATGTTTCGCCACAACTAGGCAGATGCGAACACACGTAAAACAAGATCATGGAGAGGAAGAAAAAGACATAAAACTGAAGAGATACTCGATTTATTACATATTAGTGGAGTGGGGCATATACAAAAAAAATACATTTAATACCCCAATTATACACTGTACATTCAATATAACATCCCAATAATATATTCTAAATTAATATACTACAAGAAATACATGTTAAAGTAGCATGATACACTGCAATGCATTACAATGCATTACAATACGTTATAATGCATCAAAAATAGAAAAATAGTTAAAGTAATCATTTCCAATAAACATTTTGAAAACTTTTCTAATATTTACTTACAATAGCAACATAGATTGCATAATATATGAATTAATGCATACCTTGCTTACTACGGGCCAATTGATTGGCCCAAATGGAGTTCTTCATATTATGCATCATGCAAATAATGACCTATAATAAGTATATGCCATACAATTAATATTCTATCCTAATTATTTACTACATATCTGAAATAATATCCTATTCATACAATACACAATTAACAGTAACATATCATATCATTTATATGATATTCAATTAATATACTACCACAATTATATACTATACAATTGATATACTCTCCCTATTATAAATTATCCACTCAATGTTCAATCCCAGTTACATACTCTACTAGCTCAGTTATATGCCGAGTGCATACTACACAATTAATATACTACCCCATATATATATGCATATATGTATATATATATATATATATATATATATTATAATTAGCAGAAGAATTGTTAAAATACTAGCTATCACTACTCAATGTGGAAAAATATCGTGATAACTTACACTAGCTACATAGGCTTTAATATATAAATATGTATACACACTAATTACTACATATTAACGCAGTAGCGTATACACATAGAATATATTACATGCTGTCCAATCAATGTGCTGTCCCAACTATACACAACACAATTAATTCACTATTCCAATTATATACCTCACAACTATTATACTACCCCAATTATATTCTGCACAAGTAGTATACTATCCCAAGTGTATACTTTAATTCATGTACTATCCTACAACACATTAAAAATAGTAGAATTGATAAATTAGTAATTTCCGATAGTGGTACTGGAGAAACGTGATAATAACACACCGAGGGCAACATAGGACATACTACATAAACTATGTATGTGTCCTACCTACTACATACTAATTCAGTAGGCTATTAATATATATCGTAGTCTGTTATACAACTAATAGGCCATCCTATTTATACACTATACAATTATTATACTACTCTCATTAGATACTAGTCAATGAACTCACTATCCAAATTTTATACTGCACAGTTAGAATACCATCCCACTTATATACTATAATTACTACACTATGCTACATAGTATTAAATACTCTAGAGTTGATAAAACAGTAAGCTTGAAAAATACAGATTGGAAATACATAACAATGACTTATATTTACAAGAGAGATTATCCAATAGAAACGCAGCACCATGCCACATGCTGAACTGCATTATCGGCGAGGATGGCGTTTTCAGACCTGAGAGTGCCTAAAACAACGTGTCTCAACTTCTTGGTGGTCAATCCTACTCTCTACCTCCACATGGTGGCCACCGGTAACCTCAACCGGAGCAACCCTGAGAGCTAAAGAGAGGGACGCTCGGATAGGACTAATAAACCACCGGTCGTACAAGAACACTAGTCAAACCAAAAGATCTGGTCGCACACTTCCAGGAACTGCTTAAGGAAAGAACCACTGAAGAAATTAAAAATTATGATCTTCTACCAAGAGACTCATCTATTTCAATGGAGGACATCGAGATAGCTAAAAATAGATTAAAACTACATAAAAGTCCCGGCGAAAATAGAATTAGATCTAAGTTATTGAAGTGGGACAATCAGTGTCTAAATGCCTACCTACTAAAAGTGTTCAATGACTCTTACAATGGGACCACTCCTATACCTCGAGCCTGGATCGATGCTGAAGTTGTAAGTATCTACAAGCGCAAAGGATCGCAGACAGATCCTGCAACCTACAGATCAATCTTCCTTCTAGATGCATTAGGCAAGTTATATGCATCTATTCTGTGCCAACGTTTGAGGCACCACCTTGCCGAACTATCCTCAAGAACCCAATTTAAATTTTGTGAGGGAAGATCAACCGAATAGGCTATACTTGGAGTAAGGACCATTATACAGAAAGCCGTGGACCAGAAGTAGAAAATAGTGCTAGTGTTTGTCGACCTGGCCTAGAAAAGGCCTTTGACTCGCTGCCAAAGGCTGCAGTAATCAACCAAATCATAGATCTGGGCTGCTCTTGGCAAATGATCCATTTAGTAAAGTCCTTGATGGACTGACTCACCGATGGGGAAATTGAGGGGAACAAGGGACTACTTTGTGATGAAACGTAGTGTGAGACAAGGCTCACCAGAGGGACCACTTCTTTTCAACCTAACCTTCCAACTCATATTGGATGAGGCCTTCTCCTCACTCAAGGACAGTGCAATTCAGATGATTGACCACTCGGGCAAAATATGACAGCTAAATCATCTAGAATACGCAGATGACCTATGTCATCTTATTGTGCCATATAAGGTCGCAGCTGCCAGAACAATAGAGCATCTGGCGAAAACGATGAATAAATATGGACTGCAAATCGCAGCAAACAAAACCTACTGGTCTCAAATTGGTGACGGTGAGGATCAAACGCCTTGATCTTGAAGCAGCAGGAATGCCATTCCGACGTGCCTCCCACTTCGAATACCTAATATGACTACGACCATTTTTGCGCTCAAAAAGTCTCAATAACACCCCGAAAGCACATCTGGTGGGAATTTTTGTCGTTCCTGCAATCACTTATGGACTACCTACAATTGTCTTGAGAGTAAAAGATAACAATCGACTAAAAGCAATACAGAATACGGCTCGACTTATTACACTTGGATTGTATTCGCGAAGGGCCAAAACCGTCGAGGAACTCCGAAAGGAACTGCCGATGCGTAACCTGGCAAGTCTTATACAGGCAAAGGGCTCGAAAATGGACAAACATAGCCTGATACTCTCCACACTTGAGAGTAACTTTGAAAATGGGGAAACTAAGAAAGCCTCACATACAAGGACCTGGATGCTTCAATTACATAATTAAAGATGCGAAAGAAACATGGCAAAAGCATTCCAAATCATGGCTACTTGATCCAAAGGAAGGAGAAAGGCAACGTGATAGTGTCTGTACCAACGCAAACTGCCAAAGATGTTTCGCCACAACTAGGCAGATGCGAACACACGTAAAACAAGATCATGGAGAGGAAGAAAAAGACATAAAACTGAAGAGATACTCGATTTATTACATATTAGTGGAGTGGGGCATATACAAAAAAAATACATTTAATACCCCAATTATACACTGTACATTCAATATAACATCCCAATAATATATTCTAAATTAATATACTACAAGAAATACATGTTAAAAGTAGCATGATACACTGCAATGCATTACAATGCATTACAATGCATTACAATACGTTATAATGCATCAAAAATAGAAAAATAGTTAAAGTAATCATTTCCAATAAACATTTTGAAAACTTTTCTAATATTTACTTACAATAGCAACATAGATTGCATAATATATGAATTAATGCATACCTTGCTTACTACGGGCCAATTGATTGGCCCAAATGGAGTTCTTCATATTATGCATCATGCAAATAATGACCTATAATAAGTATATGCCATACAATTAATATTCTATCCTAATTATTTACTACATATCTGAAATAATATCCTATTCATACAATACACAATTAACAGTAACATATCATATCATTTATATGATATTCAATTAATATACTACCACAATTATATACTATACAATTGATATACTCTCCCTATTATAAATTATCCACTCAATGTTCAATCCCAGTTACATACTCTACTAGCTCAGTTATATGCCGAGTGCATACTACACAATTAATATACTACCCCATATATATATGCATATATGTATATATATATATATATATATATATATTATAATTAGCAGAAGAATTGTTAAAATACTAGCTATCACTACTCAATGTGGAAAAATATCGTGATAACTTACACTAGCTACATAGGCTTTAATATATAAAATATGTATACACACTAATTACTACATATTAACGCAGTAGCGTATACACATAGAATATATTACATGCTGTCCAATCAATGTGCTGTCCCAACTATACACAACACAATTAATTCACTATTCCAATTATATACCTCACAACTATTATACTACCCCAATTATATTCTGCACAAGTAGTATACTATCCCAAGTGTATACTTTAATTCATGTACTATCCTACAACACATTAAAAATAGTAGAATTGATAAATTAGTAATTTCCGATAGTGGTACTGGAGAAACGTGATAATAACACACCGAGGGCAACATAGGACATACTACATAAACTATGTATGTGTCCTACCTACTACATACTAATTCAGTAGGCTATTAATATATATCGTAGTCTGTTATACAACTAATAGGCCATCCTATTTATACACTATACAATTATTATACTACTCTCATTAGATACTAGTCAATGAACTCACTATCCAAATTTTATACTGCACAGTTAGAATACCATCCCACTTATATACTATAATTACTACACTATGCTACATAGTATTAAATACTCTAGAGTTGATAAAACAGTAAGCTTGAAAAATACAGATTGGAAATACATAACAATGACTTATATTTACAAGAGAGATTATCCAATAGAAACGCAGCACCATGCCACATGCTGAACTGCATTATCGGCGAGGATGGCGTTTTCAGACCTGAGAGTGCCTAAAACAACGTGTCTCAACTTCTTGGTGGTCAATCCTACTCTCTACCTCCACATGGTGGCCACCGGTAACCTCAACCGGAGCAACCCTGAGAGCTAAAGAGAGGGACGCTCGGATAGGACTAATAAACCACCGGTCGTACAAGAACACTAGTCAAACCAAAAGATCTGGTCGCACACTTCCAGGAACTGCTTAAGGAAAGAACCACTGAAGAAATTAAAAATTATGATCTTCTACCAAGAGACTCATCTATTTCAATGGAGGACATCGAGATAGCTAAAAATAGATTAAAACTACATAAAAGTCCCGGCGAAAATAGAATTAGATCTAAGTTATTGAAGTGGGACAATCAGTGTCTAAATGCCTACCTACTAAAAGTGTTCAATGACTCTTACAATGGGACCACTCCTATACCTCGAGCCTGGATCGATGCTGAAGTTGTAAGTATCTACAAGCGCAAAGGATCGCAGACAGATCCTGCAACCTACAGATCAATCTTCCTTCTAGATGCATTAGGCAAGTTATATGCATCTATTCTGTGCCAACGTTTGAGGCACCACCTTGCCGAACTATCCTCAAGAACCCAATTTAAATTTTGTGAGGGAAGATCAACCGAATAGGCTATACTTGGAGTAAGGACCATTATACAGAAAGCCGTGGACCAGAAGTAGAAAATAGTGCTAGTGTTTGTCGACCTGGCCTAGAAAAGGCCTTTGACTCGCTGCCAAAGGCTGCAGTAATCAACCAAATCATAGATCTGGGCTGCTCTTGGCAAATGATCCATTTAGTAAAGTCCTTGATGGACTGACTCACCGATGGGGAAATTGAGGGGAACAAGGGACTACTTTGTGATGAAACGTAGTGTGAGACAAGGCTCACCAGAGGGACCACTTCTTTTCAACCTAACCTTCCAACTCATATTGGATGAGGCCTTCTCCTCACTCAAGGACAGTGCAATTCAGATGATTGACCACTCGGGCAAAATATGACAGCTAAATCATCTAGAATACGCAGATGACCTATGTCATCTTATTGTGCCATATAAGGTCGCAGCTGCCAGAACAATAGAGCATCTGGCGAAAACGATGAATAAATATGGACTGCAAATCGCAGCAAACAAAACCTACTGGTCTCAAATTGGTGACGGTGAGGATCAAACGCCTTGATCTTGAAGCAGCAGGAATGCCATTCCGACGTGCCTCCCACTTCGAATACCTAATATGACTACGACCATTTTTGCGCTCAAAAAGTCTCAATAACACCCCGAAAGCACATCTGGTGGGAATTTTTGTCGTTCCTGCAATCACTTATGGACTACCTACAATTGTCTTGAGAGTAAAAGATAACAATCGACTAAAAGCAATACAGAATACGGCTCGACTTATTACACTTGGATTGTATTCGCGAAGGGCCAAAACCGTCGAGGAACTCCGAAAGGAACTGCCGATGCGTAACCTGGCAAGTCTTATACAGGCAAAGGGCTCGAAAATGGACAAACATAGCCTGATACTCTCCACACTTGAGAGTAACTTTGAAAATGGGGAAACTAAGAAAGCCTCACATACAAGGACCTGGATGCTTCAATTACATAATTAAAGATGCGAAAGAAACATGGCAAAAGCATTCCAAATCATGGCTACTTGATCCAAAGGAAGGAGAAAGGCAACGTGATAGTGTCTGTACCAACGCAAACTGCCAAAGATGTTTCGCCACAACTAGGCAGATGCGAACACACGTAAAACACAAGATCATGGAGAGGAAGAAAAAGACATAAAACTGAAGAGATACTCGATTACATATTAGTGGAGTGGGGCATATACAAAAAAAATACATTTAATACCCCAATTATACACTGTACATTCAATATAACATCCCAATAATATATTCTAAATTAATATACTACAAGAAATACATGTTAAAAGTAGCATGATACACTGCAATGCATTACAATGCATTACAATGCATTACAATACGTTATAATGCATCAAAAATAGAAAAATAGTTAAAGTAATCATTTCCAATAAACATTTTGAAAACTTTTCTAATATTTACTTACAATAGCAACATAGATTGCATAATATATGAATTAATGCATACCTTGCTTACTACGGGCCAATTGATTGGCCCAAATGGAGTTCTTCATATTATGCATCATGCAAATAATGACCTATAATAAGTATATGCCATACAATTAATATTCTATCCTAATTATTTACTACATATCTGAAATAATATCCTATTCATACAATACACAATTAACAGTAACATATCATATCATTTATATGATATTCAATTAATATACTACCACAATTATATACTATACAATTGATATACTCTCCCTATTATAAATTATCCACTCAATGTTCAATCCCAGTTACATACTCTACTAGCTCAGTTATATGCCGAGTGCATACTACACAATTAATATACTACCCCATATATATATGCATATATATATATATATTATAATTAGCAGAAGAATTGTTAAAATACTAGCTATCACTACTCAATGTGGAAAAATATCGTGATAACTTACACTAGCTACATAGGCTTTAATATATAAAATATGTATACACACTAATTACTACATATTAACGCAGTAGCGTATACACATAGAATATATTACATGCTGTCCAATCAATGTGCTGTCCCAACTATACACAACACAATTAATTCACTATTCCAATTATATACCTCACAACTATTATACTACCCCAATTATATTCTGCACAAGTAGTATACTATCCCAAGTGTATACTTTAATTCATGTACTATCCTACAACACATTAAAAATAGTAGAATTGATAAATTAGTAATTTCCGATAGTGGTACTGGAGAAACGTGATAATAACACACCGAGGGCAACATAGGACATACTACATAAACTATGTATGTGTCCTACCTACTACATACTAATTCAGTAGGCTATTAATATATATCGTAGTCTGTTATACAACTAATAGGCCATCCTATTTATACACTATACAATTATTATACTACTCTCATTAGATACTAGTCAATGAACTCACTATCCAAATTTTATACTGCACAGTTAGAATACCATCCCACTTATATACTATAATTACTACACTATGCTACATAGTATTAAATACTCTAGAGTTGATAAAACAGTAAGCTTGAAAAATACAGATTGGAAATACATAACAATGACTTATATTTACAAGAGAGATTATCCAATAGAAACGCAGCACCATGCCACATGCTGAACTGCATTATCGGCGAGGATGGCGTTTTCAGACCTGAGAGTGCCTAAAACAACGTGTCTCAACTTCTTGGTGGTCAATCCTACTCTCTACCTCCACATGGTGGCCACCGGTAACCTCAACCGGAGCAACCCTGAGAGCTAAAGAGAGGGACGCTCGGATAGGACTAATAAACCACCGGAGTACGACGTAATACGTAATACCTGAATTCATGGTCTGAAACTTGAACTATGGAACGTGCGGGGCTGTAGCAATGATCGAAAACTCTGCCAGATAGCTGAAGAGACTTCTGGTAGGGGTATGGAGATTGTTGCCTTAACGGAAACTCGAATGAAATCCTGCTCCTTAACTATCCATAACTACGCTTTCTTCAACTCTAGACAGAGTGAAAGCTCTAGACCAAATGGTGGGATCGCCTTCTTGGAGTCAAAGTTGGACTGATAGGATGCTATGCTCCGACCGAGTGTACGGAGGACGCAAAGGTTAAAGAAATCCTTCTACGAACTTGTGGCCAAAACCTATAAACTACTCCTGTCTAACTGCACACACGCACACACACTTATAATTATCCTTGGCGATTTCAATTGCAGATTGGGCTCTGATGCCCGTAACATCGGTGCCAAACTAATCGGTCCCTTTACTAATCAAGAAGACACCACAGAGAACGGACTAAGGCTGCTAGGACTATGCCAAGAATATTGTTTACACGTGATTAATACTTTCGTTCGGAAACCAACAACTCGAAGATTGACTTGGTACCACCCTACAGAGCAAGGTGCTACTCTTGACTTTGTTCTGATGAGAAGATCACATCTATTCCTAATAAGTGATATACGAACTTCTAGAAAGGCAGACGCAAATTCTGATCACTGCTTACTAACTGTAATCCTCAAGATCAAACCACATATTAGAAAACGCCTAGGGAAAAGAAAGAACAGAACTCTGAAGGAGGGCATAAATAGTCACAAGCAATGGTGACAACTGCCTACAGGCATAGAACAAATAAGAAAATCGGAGGAAACTTAACAGGAACACCTCAAAAGGGAACCACCTCAGTACCCTTTGACTACTACATACGAAGATATCTAGCTTGCAATCTACAGAAAAAGCTGCAGCCAAAACAACAAGGCGAAAAACTGAACGAAAAAAAAAAACGGATGGTACGCAGCCATCCGCGAGAAGGGACAAGAACACTAGTCAAACCAAAAGATCTGGTCGCACACTTCCAGGAACTGCTTAAGGAAAGAACCACTGAAGAAATTAAAAATTATGATCTTCTACCAAGAGACTCATCTATTTCAATGGAGGACATCGAGATAGCTAAAAATAGATTAAAACTACATAAAAGTCCCGGCGAAAATAGAATTAGATCTAAGTTATTGAAGTGGGACAATCAGTGTCTAAATGCCTACCTACTAAAAGTGTTCAATGACTCTTACAATGGGACCACTCCTATACCTCGAGCCTGGATCGATGCTGAAGTTGTAAGTATCTACAAGCGCAAAGGATCGCAGACAGATCCTGCAACCTACAGATCAATCTTCCTTCTAGATGCATTAGGCAAGTTATATGCATCTATTCTGTGCCAACGTTTGAGGCACCACCTTGCCGAACTATCCTCAAGAACCCAATTTAAATTTTGTGAGGGAAGATCAACCGAATAGGCTATACTTGGAGTAAGGACCATTATACAGAAAGCCGTGGACCAGAAGTAGAAAATAGTGCTAGTGTTTGTCGACCTGGCCTAGAAAAGGCCTTTGACTCGCTGCCAAAGGCTGCAGTAATCAACCAAATCATAGATCTGGGCTGCTCTTGGCAAATGATCCATTTAGTAAAGTCCTTGATGGACTGACTCACCGATGGGGAAATTGAGGGGAACAAGGGACTACTTTGTGATGAAACGTAGTGTGAGACAAGGCTCACCAGAGGGACCACTTCTTTTCAACCTAACCTTCCAACTCATATTGGATGAGGCCTTCTCCTCACTCAAGGACAGTGCAATTCAGATGATTGACCACTCGGGCAAAATATGACAGCTAAATCATCTAGAATACGCAGATGACCTATGTCATCTTATTGTGCCATATAAGGTCGCAGCTGCCAGAACAATAGAGCATCTGGCGAAAACGATGAATAAATATGGACTGCAAATCGCAGCAAACAAAACCTACTGGTCTCAAATTGGTGACGGTGAGGATCAAACGCCTTGATCTTGAAGCAGCAGGAATGCCATTCCGACGTGCCTCCCACTTCGAATACCTAATATGACTACGACCATTTTTGCGCTCAAAAAGTCTCAATAACACCCCGAAAGCACATCTGGTGGGAATTTTTGTCGTTCCTGCAATCACTTATGGACTACCTACAATTGTCTTGAGAGTAAAAGATAACAATCGACTAAAAGCAATACAGAATACGGCTCGACTTATTACACTTGGATTGTATTCGCGAAGGGCCAAAACCGTCGAGGAACTCCGAAAGGAACTGCCGATGCGTAACCTGGCAAGTCTTATACAGGCAAAGGGCTCGAAAATGGACAAACATAGCCTGATACTCTCCACACTTGAGAGTAACTTTGAAAATGGGGAAACTAAGAAAGCCTCACATACAAGGACCTGGATGCTTCAATTACATAATTAAAGATGCGAAAGAAACATGGCAAAAGCATTCCAAATCATGGCTACTTGATCCAAAGGAAGGAGAAAGGCAACGTGATAGTGTCTGTACCAACGCAAACTGCCAAAGATGTTTCGCCACAACTAGGCAGATGCGAACACACGTAAAACAAGATCATGGAGAGGAAGAAAAAGACATAAAACTGAAGAGATACTCGATTTATTACATATTAGTGGAGTGGGGCATATACAAAAAAAATACATTTAATACCCCAATTATACACTGTACATTCAATATAACATCCCAATAATATATTCTAAATTAATATACTACAAGAAATACATGTTAAAGTAGCATGATACACTGCAATGCATTACAATGCATTACAATGCATTACAATACGTTATAATGCATCAAAAATAGAAAAATAGTTAAAGTAATCATTTCCAATAAACATTTTGAAAACTTTTCTAATATTTACTTACAATAGCAACATAGATTGCATAATATATGAATTAATGCATACCTTGCTTACTACGGGCCAATTGATTGGCCCAAATGGAGTTCTTCATATTATGCATCATGCAAATAATGACCTATAATAAGTATATGCCATACAATTAATATTCTATCCTAATTATTTACTACATATCTGAAATAATATCCTATTCATACAATACACAATTAACAGTAACATATCATATCATTTATATGATATTCAATTAATATACTACCACAATTATATACTATACAATTGATATACTCTCCCTATTATAAATTATCCACTCAATGTTCAATCCCAGTTACATACTCTACTAGCTCAGTTATATGCCGAGTGCATACTACACAATTAATATACTACCCCATATATATATGCATATATGTATATATATATATATATATATATTATAATTAGCAGAAGAATTGTTAAAATACTAGCTATCACTACTCAATGTGGAAAAATATCGTGATAACTTACACTAGCTACATAGGCTTTAATATATAAATATGTATACACACTAATTACTACATATTAACGCAGTAGCGTATACACATAGAATATATTACATGCTGTCCAATCAATGTGCTGTCCCAACTATACACAACACAATTAATTCACTATTCCAATTATATACCTCACAACTATTATACTACCCCAATTATATTCTGCACAAGTAGTATACTATCCCAAGTGTATACTTTAATTCATGTACTATCCTACAACACATTAAAAATAGTAGAATTGATAAATTAGTAATTTCCGATAGTGGTACTGGAGAAACGTGATAATAACACACCGAGGGCAACATAGGACATACTACATAAACTATGTATGTGTCCTACCTACTACATACTAATTCAGTAGGCTATTAATATATATCGTAGTCTGTTATACAACTAATAGGCCATCCTATTTATACACTATACAATTATTATACTACTCTCATTAGATACTAGTCAATGAACTCACTATCCAAATTTTATACTGCACAGTTAGAATACCATCCCACTTATATACTATAATTACTACACTATGCTACATAGTATTAAATACTCTAGAGTTGATAAAACAGTAAGCTTGAAAAATACAGATTGGAAATACATAACAATGACTTATATTTACAAGAGAGATTATCCAATAGAAACGCAGCACCATGCCACATGCTGAACTGCATTATCGGCGAGGATGGCGTTTTCAGACCTGAGAGTGCCTAAAACAACGTGTCTCAACTTCTTGGTGGTCAATCCTACTCTCTACCTCCACATGGTGGCCACCGGTAACCTCAACCGGAGCAACCCTGAGAGCTAAAGAGAGGGACGCTCGGATAGGACTAATAAACCACCGGTCGTACAAGAACACTAGTCAAACCAAAAGATCTGGTCGCACACTTCCAGGAACTGCTTAAGGAAAGAACCACTGAAGAAATTAAAAATTATGATCTTCTACCAAGAGACTCATCTATTTCAATGGAGGACATCGAGATAGCTAAAAATAGATTAAAACTACATAAAAGTCCCGGCGAAAATAGAATTAGATCTAAGTTATTGAAGTGGGACAATCAGTGTCTAAATGCCTACCTACTAAAAGTGTTCAATGACTCTTACAATGGGACCACTCCTATACCTCGAGCCTGGATCGATGCTGAAGTTGTAAGTATCTACAAGCGCAAAGGATCGCAGACAGATCCTGCAACCTACAGATCAATCTTCCTTCTAGATGCATTAGGCAAGTTATATGCATCTATTCTGTGCCAACGTTTGAGGCACCACCTTGCCGAACTATCCTCAAGAACCCAATTTAAATTTTGTGAGGGAAGATCAACCGAATAGGCTATACTTGGAGTAAGGACCATTATACAGAAAGCCGTGGACCAGAAGTAGAAAATAGTGCTAGTGTTTGTCGACCTGGCCTAGAAAAGGCCTTTGACTCGCTGCCAAAGGCTGCAGTAATCAACCAAATCATAGATCTGGGCTGCTCTTGGCAAATGATCCATTTAGTAAAGTCCTTGATGGACTGACTCACCGATGGGGAAATTGAGGGGAACAAGGGACTACTTTGTGATGAAACGTAGTGTGAGACAAGGCTCACCAGAGGGACCACTTCTTTTCAACCTAACCTTCCAACTCATATTGGATGAGGCCTTCTCCTCACTCAAGGACAGTGCAATTCAGATGATTGACCACTCGGGCAAAATATGACAGCTAAATCATCTAGAATACGCAGATGACCTATGTCATCTTATTGTGCCATATAAGGTCGCAGCTGCCAGAACAATAGAGCATCTGGCGAAAACGATGAATAAATATGGACTGCAAATCGCAGCAAACAAAACCTACTGGTCTCAAATTGGTGACGGTGAGGATCAAACGCCTTGATCTTGAAGCAGCAGGAATGCCATTCCGACGTGCCTCCCACTTCGAATACCTAATATGACTACGACCATTTTTGCGCTCAAAAAGTCTCAATAACACCCCGAAAGCACATCTGGTGGGAATTTTTGTCGTTCCTGCAATCACTTATGGACTACCTACAATTGTCTTGAGAGTAAAAGATAACAATCGACTAAAAGCAATACAGAATACGGCTCGACTTATTACACTTGGATTGTATTCGCGAAGGGCCAAAACCGTCGAGGAACTCCGAAAGGAACTGCCGATGCGTAACCTGGCAAGTCTTATACAGGCAAAGGGCTCGAAAATGGACAAACATAGCCTGATACTCTCCACACTTGAGAGTAACTTTGAAAATGGGGAAACTAAGAAAGCCTCACATACAAGGACCTGGATGCTTCAATTACATAATTAAAGATGCGAAAGAAACATGGCAAAAGCATTCCAAATCATGGCTACTTGATCCAAAGGAAGGAGAAAGGCAACGTGATAGTGTCTGTACCAACGCAAACTGCCAAAGATGTTTCGCCACAACTAGGCAGATGCGAACACACGTAAAACAAGATCATGGAGAGGAAGAAAAAGACATAAAACTGAAGAGATACTCGATTTATTACATATTAGTGGAGTGGGGCATATACAAAAAAAATACATTTAATACCCCAATTATACACTGTACATTCAATATAACATCCCAATAATATATTCTAAATTAATATACTACAAGAAATACATGTTAAAGTAGCATGATACACTGCAATGCATTACAATGCATTACAATGCATTACAATACGTTATAATGCATCAAAAATAGAAAAATAGTTAAAGTAATCATTTCCAATAAACATTTTGAAAACTTTTCTAATATTTACTTACAATAGCAACATAGATTGCATAATATATGAATTAATGCATACCTTGCTTACTACGGGCCAATTGATTGGCCCAAATGGAGTTCTTCATATTATGCATCATGCAAATAATGACCTATAATAAGTATATGCCATACAATTAATATTCTATCCTAATTATTTACTACATATCTGAAATAATATCCTATTCATACAATACACAATTAACAGTAACATATCATATCATTTATATGATATTCAATTAATATACTACCACAATTATATACTATACAATTGATATACTCTCCCTATTATAAATTATCCACTCAATGTTCAATCCCAGTTACATACTCTACTAGCTCAGTTATATGCCGAGTGCATACTACACAATTAATATACTACCCCATATATATATGCATATATGTATATATATATATATATATATATATATATATTATAATTAGCAGAAGAATTGTTAAAATACTAGCTATCACTACTCAATGTGGAAAAATATCGTGATAACTTACACTAGCTACATAGGCTTTAATATATAAAATATGTATACACACTAATTACTACATATTAACGCAGTAGCGTATACACATAGAATATATTACATGCTGTCCAATCAATGTGCTGTCCCAACTATACACAACACAATTAATTCACTATTCCAATTATATACCTCACAACTATTATACTACCCCAATTATATTCTGCACAAGTAGTATACTATCCCAAGTGTATACTTTAATTCATGTACTATCCTACAACACATTAAAAATAGGTAGAATTGATAAATTAGTAATTTCCGATAGTGGTACTGGAGAAACGTGATAATAACACACCGAGGGCAACATAGGACATACTACATAAACTATGTATGTGTCCTACCTACTACATACTAATTCAGTAGGCTATTAATATATATCGTAGTCTGTTATACAACTAATAGGCCATCCTATTTATACACTATACAATTATTATACTACTCTCATTAGATACTAGTCAATGAACTCACTATCCAAATTTTATACTGCACAGTTAGAATACCATCCCACTTATATACTATAATTACTACACTATGCTACATAGTATTAAATACTCTAGAGTTGATAAAACAGTAAGCTTGAAAAATACAGATTGGAAATACATAACAATGACTTATATTTACAAGAGAGATTATCCAATAGAAACGCAGCACCATGCCACATGCTGAACTGCATTATCGGCGAGGATGGCGTTTTCAGACCTGAGAGTGCCTAAAACAACGTGTCTCAACTTCTTGGTGGTCAATCCTACTCTCTACCTCCACATGGTGGCCACCGGTAACCTCAACCGGAGCAACCCTGAGAGCTAAAGAGAGGGACGCTCGGATAGGACTAATAAACCACCGGTCGTACAAGAACACTAGTCAAACCAAAAGATCTGGTCGCACACTTCCAGGAACTGCTTAAGGAAAGAACCACTGAAGAAATTAAAAATTATGATCTTCTACCAAGAGACTCATCTATTTCAATGGAGGACATCGAGATAGCTAAAAATAGATTAAAACTACATAAAAGTCCCGGCGAAAATAGAATTAGATCTAAGTTATTGAAGTGGGACAATCAGTGTCTAAATGCCTACCTACTAAAAGTGTTCAATGACTCTTACAATGGGACCACTCCTATACCTCGAGCCTGGATCGATGCTGAAGTTGTAAGTATCTACAAGCGCAAAGGATCGCAGACAGATCCTGCAACCTACAGATCAATCTTCCTTCTAGATGCATTAGGCAAGTTATATGCATCTATTCTGTGCCAACGTTTGAGGCACCACCTTGCCGAACTATCCTCAAGAACCCAATTTAAATTTTGTGAGGGAAGATCAACCGAATAGGCTATACTTGGAGTAAGGACCATTATACAGAAAGCCGTGGACCAGAAGTAGAAAATAGTGCTAGTGTTTGTCGACCTGGCCTAGAAAAGGCCTTTGACTCGCTGCCAAAGGCTGCAGTAATCAACCAAATCATAGATCTGGGCTGCTCTTGGCAAATGATCCATTTAGTAAAGTCCTTGATGGACTGACTCACCGATGGGGAAATTGAGGGGAACAAGGGACTACTTTGTGATGAAACGTAGTGTGAGACAAGGCTCACCAGAGGGACCACTTCTTTTCAACCTAACCTTCCAACTCATATTGGATGAGGCCTTCTCCTCACTCAAGGACAGTGCAATTCAGATGATTGACCACTCGGGCAAAATATGACAGCTAAATCATCTAGAATACGCAGATGACCTATGTCATCTTATTGTGCCATATAAGGTCGCAGCTGCCAGAACAATAGAGCATCTGGCGAAAACGATGAATAAATATGGACTGCAAATCGCAGCAAACAAAACCTACTGGTCTCAAATTGGTGACGGTGAGGATCAAACGCCTTGATCTTGAAGCAGCAGGAATGCCATTCCGACGTGCCTCCCACTTCGAATACCTAATATGACTACGACCATTTTTGCGCTCAAAAAGTCTCAATAACACCCCGAAAGCACATCTGGTGGGAATTTTTGTCGTTCCTGCAATCACTTATGGACTACCTACAATTGTCTTGAGAGTAAAAGATAACAATCGACTAAAAGCAATACAGAATACGGCTCGACTTATTACACTTGGATTGTATTCGCGAAGGGCCAAAACCGTCGAGGAACTCCGAAAGGAACTGCCGATGCGTAACCTGGCAAGTCTTATACAGGCAAAGGGCTCGAAAATGGACAAACATAGCCTGATACTCTCCACACTTGAGAGTAACTTTGAAAATGGGGAAACTAAGAAAGCCTCACATACAAGGACCTGGATGCTTCAATTACATAATTAAAGATGCGAAAGAAACATGGCAAAAGCATTCCAAATCATGGCTACTTGATCCAAAGGAAGGAGAAAGGCAACGTGATAGTGTCTGTACCAACGCAAACTGCCAAAGATGTTTCGCCACAACTAGGCAGATGCGAACACACGTAAAACAAGATCATGGAGAGGAAGAAAAAGACATAAAACTGAAGAGATACTTACAGAAAGAGAGAAGCCAACAGAGAAGAGGAAAGAACCAGACTGTAATAGAGAAAGTAGAAGAACTGAACACAAAGGAGAAAAACGATAGACTGGGAGATAGGAAAAAAGACTGGGAAGAAAAGTCCAACTGGCAGGATGAACAACACATCTGCTCCATCACGGCGGTGAATAACTCTGATCCATACACGATCGCTAGATATGAATATCTGGATAAGAATGAACAGACGAGGACGAGGTGCTGCAAGATGTGTAGCAGAAGAATGAAATGTTTCTGCACCACGAAACCATGCCGAGAAATGGCCAGGGGGCCGAAGACGTCAATTAACTGTTTCTATGATATGTGCAGGTGTTCACGGTACTTCTGTTGTACCACCAATAAGTCCTTGGCGATTGCCCAACGGGTGGGAACGAATAGAGCAAAATTCTCAACTTCTTACTATCCAACCGAATTCGGGTCACCAACACTGCTCCCAATGCTCTCATTTTGTCTGCCACATGCTCATTAGTGGAGTGGGGCATATACAAAAAAAATACATTTAATACCCCAATTATACACTGTACATTCAATATAACATCCCAATAATATATTCTAAATTAATATACTACAAGAAATACATGTTAAAAGTAGCATGATACACTGCAATGCATTACAATGCATTACAATGCATTACAATACGTTATAATGCATCAAAAATAGAAAAATAGTTAAAGTAATCATTTCCAATAAACATTTTGAAAACTTTTCTAATATTTACTTACAATAGCAACATAGATTGCATAATATATGAATTAATGCATACCTTGCTTACTACGGGCCAATTGATTGGCCCAAATGGAGTTCTTCATATTATGCATCATGCAAATAATGACCTATAATAAGTATATGCCATACAATTAATATTCTATCCTAATTATTTACTACATATCTGAAATAATATCCTATTCATACAATACACAATTAACAGTAACATATCATATCATTTATATGATATTCAATTAATATACTACCACAATTATATACTATACAATTGATATACTCTCCCTATTATAAATTATCCACTCAATGTTCAATCCCAGTTACATACTCTACTAGCTCAGTTATATGCCGAGTGCATACTACACAATTAATATACTACCCCATATATATATGCATATATGTATATATATATATATATATATATATATATTATAATTAGCAGAAGAATTGTTAAAATACTAGCTATCACTACTCAATGTGGAAAAATATCGTGATAACTTACACTAGCTACATAGGCTTTAATATATAAAATATGTATACACACTAATTACTACATATTAACGCAGTAGCGTATACACATAGAATATATTACATGCTGTCCAATCAATGTGCTGTCCCAACTATACACAACACAATTAATTCACTATTCCAATTATATACCTCACAACTATTATACTACCCCAATTATATTCTGCACAAGTAGTATACTATCCCAAGTGTATACTTTAATTCATGTACTATCCTACAACACATTAAAAATGGTAGAATTGATAAATTAGTAATTTCCGATAGTGGTACTGGAGAAACGTGATAATAACACACCGAGGGCAACATAGGACATACTACATAAACTATGTATGTGTCCTACCTACTACATACTAATTCAGTAGGCTATTAATATATATCGTAGTCTGTTATACAACTAATAGGCCATCCTATTTATACACTATACAATTATTATACTACTCTCATTAGATACTAGTCAATGAACTCACTATCCAAATTTTATACTGCACAGTTAGAATACCATCCCACTTATATACTATAATTACTACACTATGCTACATAGTATTAAATACTCTAGAGTTGATAAAACAGTAAGCTTGAAAAATACAGATTGGAAATACATAACAATGACTTATATTTACAAGAGAGATTATCCAATAGAAACGCAGCACCATGCCACATGCTGAACTGCATTATCGGCGAGGATGGCGTTTTCAGACCTGAGAGTGCCTAAAACAACGTGTCTCAACTTCTTGGTGGTCAATCCTACTCTCTACCTCCACATGGTGGCCACCGGTAACCTCAACCGGAGCAACCCTGAGAGCTAAAGAGAGGGACGCTCGGATAGGACTAATAAACCACCGGTCGTAACTATCCATAACTACGCTTTCTTCAACTCTAGACAGAGTGAAAGCTCTAGACCAAATGGTGGGATCGCCTTCTTGGAGTCAAAGTTGGACTGATAGGATGCTATGCTCCGACCGAGTGTACGGAGGACGCAAAGGTTAAAGAATCCTTCTACGAACTTGTGGCCAAAACCTATAAACTACTCCTGTCTAACTGCACACACGCACACACACTTATAATTATCCTTGGCGATTTCAATTGCAGATTGGGCTCTGATGCCCGTAACATCGGTGCCAAACTAATCGGTCCCTTTACTAATCAAGAAGACACCACAGAGAACGGACTAAGGCTGCTAGGACTATGCCAAGAATATTGTTTACACGTGATTAATACTTTCGTTCGGAAACCAACAACTCGAAGATTGACTTGGTACCACCCTACAGAGCAAGGTGCTACTCTTGACCTTGTTCTGATGAGAAGATCACATCTATTCCTAATAAGTGATATACGAACTTCTAGAAAGGCAGACGCAAATTCTGATCACTGCTTACTAACTGTAATCCTCAAGATCAAACCCAATATTAGAAACGCCTAGGAAAAGAAAGAACAGAACTCTGAAGGAGGGCATAAATAGTCAAAGCAATGGTGACAACTGCCTACAGGCATAGAACAAATAAGAAATCGGAGGAAACTTAACAGGAACACCTCAAAAGGGAACCACCTCAGTACCCTTTGACTACTACATACGAAGATATCTAGCTTGCAATCTATAGAAAAAGCTGCAGCCAAAACAACAAGGCGAAAAAAACTGAACGAAAAAAAAAAAACGGATGGTACTCAGCCATCCGCGAGAAGGGAGATAGAGAACTACTGCTACAAAAGCAGTTGAGAACATACTGGCTCTCAAATCCAACTTAGGAAACATTCATGAGGTACAAAGAGCAAAGAAACAAGGTGAAGAACCTGATACGAAACTTGAAAAAAAGTATATCAAGAAGAGAGATAACCAACTTTCCTGTATACCTAAGAACACTAGTCAAACCAAAAGATCTGGTCGCACACTTCCAGGAACTGCTTAAGGAAAGAACCACTGAAGAAATTAAAAATTATGATCTTCTACCAAGAGACTCATCTATTTCAATGGAGGACATCGAGATAGCTAAAAATAGATTAAAACTACATAAAAGTCCCGGCGAAAATAGAATTAGATCTAAGTTATTGAAGTGGGACAATCAGTGTCTAAATGCCTACCTACTAAAAGTGTTCAATGACTCTTACAATGGGACCACTCCTATACCTCGAGCCTGGATCGATGCTGAAGTTGTAAGTATCTACAAGCGCAAAGGATCGCAGACAGATCCTGCAACCTACAGATCAATCTTCCTTCTAGATGCATTAGGCAAGTTATATGCATCTATTCTGTGCCAACGTTTGAGGCACCACCTTGCCGAACTATCCTCAAGAACCCAATTTAAATTTTGTGAGGGAAGATCAACCGAATAGGCTATACTTGGAGTAAGGACCATTATACAGAAAGCCGTGGACCAGAAGTAGAAAATAGTGCTAGTGTTTGTCGACCTGGCCTAGAAAAGGCCTTTGACTCGCTGCCAAAGGCTGCAGTAATCAACCAAATCATAGATCTGGGCTGCTCTTGGCAAATGATCCATTTAGTAAAGTCCTTGATGGACTGACTCACCGATGGGGAAATTGAGGGGAACAAGGGACTACTTTGTGATGAAACGTAGTGTGAGACAAGGCTCACCAGAGGGACCACTTCTTTTCAACCTAACCTTCCAACTCATATTGGATGAGGCCTTCTCCTCACTCAAGGACAGTGCAATTCAGATGATTGACCACTCGGGCAAAATATGACAGCTAAATCATCTAGAATACGCAGATGACCTATGTCATCTTATTGTGCCATATAAGGTCGCAGCTGCCAGAACAATAGAGCATCTGGCGAAAACGATGAATAAATATGGACTGCAAATCGCAGCAAACAAAACCTACTGGTCTCAAATTGGTGACGGTGAGGATCAAACGCCTTGATCTTGAAGCAGCAGGAATGCCATTCCGACGTGCCTCCCACTTCGAATACCTAATATGACTACGACCATTTTTGCGCTCAAAAAGTCTCAATAACACCCCGAAAGCACATCTGGTGGGAATTTTTGTCGTTCCTGCAATCACTTATGGACTACCTACAATTGTCTTGAGAGTAAAAGATAACAATCGACTAAAAGCAATACAGAATACGGCTCGACTTATTACACTTGGATTGTATTCGCGAAGGGCCAAAACCGTCGAGGAACTCCGAAAGGAACTGCCGATGCGTAACCTGGCAAGTCTTATACAGGCAAAGGGCTCGAAAATGGACAAACATAGCCTGATACTCTCCACACTTGAGAGTAACTTTGAAAATGGGGAAACTAAGAAAGCCTCACATACAAGGACCTGGATGCTTCAATTACATAATTAAAGATGCGAAAGAAACATGGCAAAAGCATTCCAAATCATGGCTACTTGATCCAAAGGAAGGAGAAAGGCAACGTGATAGTGTCTGTACCAACGCAAACTGCCAAAGATGTTTCGCCACAACTAGGCAGATGCGAACACACGTAAAACAAGATCATGGAGAGGAAGAAAAAGACATAAAACTGAAGAGATACTCGATTTATTACATATTAGTGGAGTGGGGCATATACAAAAAAAATACATTTAATACCCAATTATACACTGTACATTCAATATAACATCCCAATAATATATTCTAAATTAATATACTACAAGAAATACATGTTAAAGTAGCATGATACACTGCAATGCATTACAATGCATTACAATACGTTATAATGCATCAAAAATAGAAAAATAGTTAAAGTAATCATTTCCAATAAACATTTTGAAAACTTTTCTAATATTTACTTACAATAGCAACATAGATTGCATAATATATGAATTAATGCATACCTTGCTTACTACGGGCCAATTGATTGGCCCAAATGGAGTTCTTCATATTATGCATCATGCAAATAATGACCTATAATAAGTATATGCCATACAATTAATATTCTATCCTAATTATTTACTACATATCTGAAATAATATCCTATTCATACAATACACAATTAACAGTAACATATCATATCATTTATATGATATTCAATTAATATACTACCACAATTATATACTATACAATTGATATACTCTCCCTATTATAAATTATCCACTCAATGTTCAATCCCAGTTACATACTCTACTAGCTCAGTTATATGCCGAGTGCATACTACACAATTAATATACTACCCCATATATATATGCATATATGTATATATATATATATATATATATATATTATAATTAGCAGAAGAATTGTTAAAATACTAGCTATCACTACTCAATGTGGAAAAATATCGTGATAACTTACACTAGCTACATAGGCTTTAATATATAAAATATGTATACACACTAATTACTACATATTAACGCAGTAGCGTATACACATAGAATATATTACATGCTGTCCAATCAATGTGCTGTCCCAACTATACACAACACAATTAATTCACTATTCCAATTATATACCTCACAACTATTATACTACCCCAATTATATTCTGCACAAGTAGTATACTATCCCAAGTGTATACTTTAATTCATGTACTATCCTACAACACATTAAAAATAGTAGAATTGATAAATTAGTAATTTCCGATAGTGGTACTGGAGAAACGTGATAATAACACACCGAGGGCAACATAGGACATACTACATAAACTATGTATGTGTCCTACCTACTACATACTAATTCAGTAGGCTATTAATATATATCGTAGTCTGTTATACAACTAATAGGCCATCCTATTTATACACTATACAATTATTATACTACTCTCATTAGATACTAGTCAATGAACTCACTATCCAAATTTTATACTGCACAGTTAGAATACCATCCCACTTATATACTATAATTACTACACTATGCTACATAGTATTAAATACTCTAGAGTTGATAAAACAGTAAGCTTGAAAAATACAGATTGGAAATACATAACAATGACTTATATTTACAAGAGAGATTATCCAATAGAAACGCAGCACCATGCCACATGCTGAACTGCATTATCGGCGAGGATGGCGTTTTCAGACCTGAGAGTGCCTAAAACAACGTGTCTCAACTTCTTGGTGGTCAATCCTACTCTCTACCTCCACATGGTGGCCACCGGTAACCTCAACCGGAGCAACCCTGAGAGCTAAAGAGAGGGACGCTCGGATAGGACTAATAAACCACCGGTCGTACAAGAACACTAGTCAAACCAAAAGATCTGGTCGCACACTTCCAGGAACTGCTTAAGGAAAGAACCACTGAAGAAATTAAAAATTATGATCTTCTACCAAGAGACTCATCTATTTCAATGGAGGACATCGAGATAGCTAAAAATAGATTAAAACTACATAAAAGTCCCGGCGAAAATAGAATTAGATCTAAGTTATTGAAGTGGGACAATCAGTGTCTAAATGCCTACCTACTAAAAGTGTTCAATGACTCTTACAATGGGACCACTCCTATACCTCGAGCCTGGATCGATGCTGAAGTTGTAAGTATCTACAAGCGCAAAGGATCGCAGACAGATCCTGCAACCTACAGATCAATCTTCCTTCTAGATGCATTAGGCAAGTTATATGCATCTATTCTGTGCCAACGTTTGAGGCACCACCTTGCCGAACTATCCTCAAGAACCCAATTTAAATTTTGTGAGGGAAGATCAACCGAATAGGCTATACTTGGAGTAAGGACCATTATACAGAAAGCCGTGGACCAGAAGTAGAAAATAGTGCTAGTGTTTGTCGACCTGGCCTAGAAAAGGCCTTTGACTCGCTGCCAAAGGCTGCAGTAATCAACCAAATCATAGATCTGGGCTGCTCTTGGCAAATGATCCATTTAGTAAAGTCCTTGATGGACTGACTCACCGATGGGGAAATTGAGGGGAACAAGGGACTACTTTGTGATGAAACGTAGTGTGAGACAAGGCTCACCAGAGGGACCACTTCTTTTCAACCTAACCTTCCAACTCATATTGGATGAGGCCTTCTCCTCACTCAAGGACAGTGCAATTCAGATGATTGACCACTCGGGCAAAATATGACAGCTAAATCATCTAGAATACGCAGATGACCTAT
Organism: Moniezia expansa; assembly: GCA_019097775.1. Lineage (NCBI taxonomy): Eukaryota > Metazoa > Platyhelminthes > Cestoda > Cyclophyllidea > Anoplocephalidae > Moniezia > Moniezia expansa. The sequence continues at coordinate 1,309 of JADFDV010000331.1, read as the reverse complement.
GTCATCTTATTGTGCCATATAAGGTCGCAGCTGCCAGAACAATAGAGCATCTGGCGAAAACGATGAATAAATATGGACTGCAAATCGCAGCAAACAAAACCTACTGGTCTCAAATTGGTGACGGTGAGGATCAAACGCCTTGATCTTGAAGCAGCAGGAATGCCATTCCGACGTGCCTCCCACTTCGAATACCTAATATGACTACGACCATTTTTGCGCTCAAAAAGTCTCAATAACACCCCGAAAGCACATCTGGTGGGAATTTTTGTCGTTCCTGCAATCACTTATGGACTACCTACAATTGTCTTGAGAGTAAAAGATAACAATCGACTAAAAGCAATACAGAATACGGCTCGACTTATTACACTTGGATTGTATTCGCGAAGGGCCAAAACCGTCGAGGAACTCCGAAAGGAACTGCCGATGCGTAACCTGGCAAGTCTTATACAGGCAAAGGGCTCGAAAATGGACAAACATAGCCTGATACTCTCCACACTTGAGAGTAACTTTGAAAATGGGGAAACTAAGAAAGCCTCACATACAAGGACCTGGATGCTTCAATTACATAATTAAAGATGCGAAAGAAACATGGCAAAAGCATTCCAAATCATGGCTACTTGATCCAAAGGAAGGAGAAAGGCAACGTGATAGTGTCTGTACCAACGCAAACTGCCAAAGATGTTTCGCCACAACTAGGCAGATGCGAACACACGTAAAACAAGATCATGGAGAGGAAGAAAAAGACATAAAACTGAAGAGATACTCGATTTATTACATATTAGTGGAGTGGGGCATATACAAAAAAAATACATTTAATACCCAATTATACACTGTACATTCAATATAACATCCCAATAATATATTCTAAATTAATATACTACAAGAAATACATGTTAAAAGTAGCATGATACACTGCAATGCATTACAATGCATTACAATGCATTACAATACGTTATAATGCATCAAAAATAGAAAAATAGTTAAAGTAATCATTTCCAATAAACATTTTGAAAACTTTTCTAATATTTACTTACAATAGCAACATAGATTGCATAATATATGAATTAATGCATACCTTGCTTACTACGGGCCAATTGATTGGCCCAAATGGAGTTCTTCATATTATGCATCATGCAAATAATGACCTATAATAAGTATATGCCATACAATTAATATTCTATCCTAATTATTTACTACATATCTGAAATAATATCCTATTCATACAATACACAATTAACAGTAACATATCATATCATTTATATGATATTCAATTATATACTACCACAATTATATACTATACAATTGATAT
>JADFDV010000328.1:0-34754 GCA_019097775.1 Moniezia expansa | reverse complement strand
GTGGTTGACATTTGTCTACTTCGAAAGAAGATTTGAATGTAGAAACGAGGACCAGTGATTTTTTGAAAGAGTCTTTCGCACGCACTCTGCTTCCTTCTGCGCAGGTCGATTAGGAATAAGTGTTGCATAGAATGAGGATGGCGTTATTTGCCATTCATCTTCAAGAGCTACTCCTGAGCAAATACATAAGCGCATCAGTATGTGACATCTATCCATATGGCTGTGAAAAGAGGTCAGATCTAGAGAAGCATTATTTTCTACATTAGTGCAAGTCGCAGATAAGAGATCATCCAAGGAGGCTTTGGTAGAGATTGAACACGTCGGAGCACCGTCACAACAACAGCGTCACACACAGTCTAACCAATGGAAATCGAACGCAACTTGAAGGAGATAGATCTAAATAGTCTGTGCTTCAATGATTCTATGCAACGAATTGAGTTGGAAATGCAGTGGAGAATGGAGGCAGTGCGGTACAGAGGACTTGTTGGAACGCCACGTACAAAGGCCGATTCCTGGTCTACAGGAGATAACATCAAACTGACAGACATGGCTAGATAAGAGTGCGTTTGCAGCTTGCCGCAACCTGGGTCTGTTCAGGGTCTATTTCACTTCGTGATACACCTCGGGGCATGTAAATAGCATGTGCTAGCGAAAGTCGCCACGGTTGGGCTATATTTTTGGAGAAATCAAACCAATTTACTGACCTCTGCTCATGAGCAGAGTACATGAATTTCAAATGAGAGGAGTTGTGTGCTCCAGTCACATCTCCACCCTCAGTTCACCAAAGTGATTTAGCTTCCTAAATGCTCATCCAAATTATCCAAGAGGTATGCGTGTCAGTCGGTTCGCCTGTAATGAGTCACGCAATATTCTTCCTTCTCCCTTGAAGCCTTGCACAACCCGAACCACCGTTTCAAAACCTCTTCCTTCGGTAACCCAATAGGATTACAAGCACCTCCAACTGTGAGCGCCACTGAGAGAGGCCCAAATTGCCCATGGATTAAGTGATTTAATTAATCGAGTAGACTTGTCAGTTTGGTTTTGCGTTGGAACAGTGCTGGCGTACAGAAATGGGCAATGCATAGAAACCAGGCTTGCCATGATGTATTTTTAAACAATTTCCTTCCAGCAAGTGAAGAGAAGTGAATAAGAGCTGCAAGTAGGGTGCCCACCATGTGAGTCGAATGTTTGTTTTAGCGTGTCAAATGTGCAAGCTGAAAGGCTGTGCGCCAAATCGAAGATCACTTTTGCAAGTGCACCGTCAAGAATCGCGGAAAACATGAGGCCTGCGTTCAAAACATGCTGCTGCATTTGGGCAATCCTTCTCCTCGCGCTTTGTGGCAAAAGGTGCAAGGCCACAGTCACTTCGAGCTGCTTCAAGAATCATCATCCACTCCATACCTGAGTTGTCTTCAGCTAACTCTACGCAGGAGGTGTTCTCTTTCCGGAAGCTTAACAAGACAGCATTCACAACCCAATCCCATCGCGTCACTGTCTCTTCCGAGCGTAAGTTCTGGCCGATGCCAAGGCATTGAGCCTAGGCGATGAGCCGGCGTTGAGACTCACACTAGTTGTTATGCCCAACCTTATTGAATTCTTGCAGCTGCCGAATATCGGTCATGCACTCTCAGTGCTGTCAATGTATTCAGAAGACGAGCCAAGTTTGAATATAGTACTTGAAACAGAGGGCAAGTACTGCAGTCATGGGCACAGCCACGGCCACGGTCACGGACACAGTCATGGTCAAGGACACAGTATGGTCACGGAACAGTCACGGTCACGGACACAGTCACGGCCACGACAGTGGTGAACAAAGCATGACTATGGGTATACAATCATTTCATTTTAAAGTTTCCTTCCATTTTCCCTTCCCTTCCCTCCTTCTTCTTCCTTCCTTCCTTCCTCCCTTCCTTCCTTGGAAGTGTCACGGAACCTGCTCTTTCTTTCCATCAAGTGGCACTTTACGCCTTCCTGGGAGTGAGCCTGACCAACGTGTGCTCCTTGACCGGTGCCATTGCATTCCTCAAGCGCTGCAAGCATTGACATCTTGCTCAACTTCATGGTTGGTCTGGCTGTCAGTGCGCTTTTCTCAGATCCGTGCTGGTTCCATTCCCGAGGTTAGTCAGTCAGTCAGTCAGTCAGTCAGTCCGTCAATCACTTGGCGGTTGTAAGTTAACGTTGTTTGCTCTCTCCTTGCCACAGTCTCTGCAACTGGAACAGGTGCCACTGGAGTTTGGTGGTCAAGGTTTCGGCTTCCTCACCAAACTGGCTGTGTTCCAGCTGGCCTCCTCTTCTTCTTCATCATCGAGTACCTCCTTCTTATTGCACGCGAGTATTTCGCGTAAGTTTGTGTCCTGCATCGGCATGACCTCGTCGTGGTTAGTGGTGGTCTGTCATGTTGTAAGTGACGTTTGCTTTTCTGTAGATGGAAGGATCTGAGCAAATATTGACAGTGAATCGGATGTCGACGAGAAGGTGAGTAAATTGAGAAGATGTTGAATATTGCTAAGGTTAATAATGCTGTTGCACTTGAGACGGGGTGGCATCAGCGTCGAAAGATGTAGACAAGGAGCATGTTGCAAGGGCTTAAGTTCACTGACATCGCTCCAGTGGCTTGGATGATTCTCCTGGGTGACTCGGTGCACAATTTCAGGATGGAGTAGCTATTACGGCAGGTTTTATCAGCTCTCCACAGTGGCGTGACCTTAACGCTGTGTGTTGCTGGAAGAACTGCCTCACGAGTTGGGGACTATGCGGTGTCATCTCCTCGGGCTTCACTCAAAGCTGCACTGTGTGTCAACTTCCTCTCAGCTTGTGCAGCTACTTGGGCATGATGGGGGATGGTTGATTGACGAGGAATCGACTGCAGCCCTTACGTTTGCAGGAATGGCTGGTGTCTTTCTCTACATCAGTCTCTCGGACATGGTGAGTGGCGCTTCGCTGAAATGTCACACGTCCAATGACCCTCCTCTCCTACTCTCACTGCCTGCCTCTGTATCCCTATTTTTCTAGCTGCCATCACTCGAAGGTCGTTGGAGAGTAGGGAGAGAAGGAAGAAATCCTCCCTCAGACTCTTTGTCATTCAGTTCGCCGGACTCGTTGTGGGTTGTCTTTGTGTTTGCGGCGTCATGCTTGGAGGCACTCATCATGCATTAATTCACCACCTGAACTTGGTGTGTAATGCCTCTTAGACCACATCAAGATGGCCATTACTGCCAATTCGACTTTTGCTTTGTTTCTACTCATGCTCATTTGGAATGGCTTGGATGTCACACTGCAGTGCTTTTGCACTAGTAGATGTTGAGCTCACTTCAATTAGGACTCAAAAGCAAAGGCTGGTTCAGGAAAGCGTCATGAATGCCTCGGTGTCAGTATATAGTATGTGCCTAGCGCGAAACATAGCAGTTTTCTTCCTTAATGAAGAAGCCTGGTCCACTTACTGACGTTAATTCAGATTCCACTGATTTGGAACTCAGAGGGAATTGCAGGCTTGAGTCAGTGCTTCTTATCGGCTAACCAAAGCAAAGACTTACATGCAGACTATCAGGCATATTTCTGGCGTTCATTACTCGAGGTTGGGAAGTAGATATGAGCAGCCACGTGATTCTAAGTTCTGAATGAGGTAAATATGGCCAATCAATTGCACAGGGCAGGCCAATCGGGATTCAGATCATCAAAAGATCGGCTGCTTCTTATTTGGAAGTGTCCAAAGAAGCTCTCAAATGAATTCACGCTTGCTTGAGTTGAAACTGTTACCGGATATAACCAACAGTCCTCCTTTGCACCAAAGTAAGATGCAATTACTTGTCTTGGATTCGCATGTAAATTGCAGCGTATGTTGGTGGTTTGTAAGTGGAGTTCCTGTGATATCAAGAATACCACTTCTCTCCTGGTTCACTCATCTTTTAGCAACACATTTCGCTCAGTCACCTATATCAGTACCTCATTTCGCAGCAGTTTTCGTCGAAAAACGCACCGTGGATACTGGAATGCCAAGTTGATGCCTCGCTCTCGGTCTGTCTTTCTGTCTGTCTGTCTTTCCTTCGCAAGCTGTCCATTTTCGCTCCCATCATTAGAGATCAGCAATTACTCTCAACTCCATCTGCCTGGCTACATGCCTGCGTCAACTCTCTTCAAGCTACTCTCACACATTGATAGAAAAGGCCTTTATGCAAATACTGCTTGGAGAATATATTCTATTGAATGCCTGTTGCACTACGAGTTCTTTGTTGGATTATTCTTCTGATGAAGATTGTTTTCGCATGTGTGTGCTGCCTTTGAGAGTGAACAAACATACTGAAATATCTCCCAACCTTGTGTGTGATCCTGTTGTTTGTATTGGTGCTCGCGATGAGTTCAGCTAAGTTAAGTCTCTTTGGGGTAACTCTCTTGTTCTATTCCAGACACTAGAGTAGAAAATAGGCCTGGCTTGATCCTGACCCCTTCTCACAAGCCATACGACTAGATGGCACAAACTGATACTTTAATGTATGTACTCAAGAATAGCTGCTGAATGAGAATCGCAAACAGCGCCGTTTTCATCTAATGCAGAATTGTTTCCTCATCGACTTGTCCAGTAGGAAGCAAAGTGCTTCGAAGCTAGTTCGAAGCTTCTTTTGGGCATGGTTAGGCACTTGTTGACAATCCAGATGGGCGTCTTCCAATTGAGGGAGAGTAGTGAACCAGTTTCTTTGCCAATACGCCGCGAGGTTCATTACTTGATCTGGTAATAATAAATTTGGTTTCCCAATTCAATAGGAAAGCATTTTTTGTAATAGTTCTCGTTTGACTAGTTGGTGCAATTGCAGAGAACTAAGTGAAACGATTTCTCTAGGCTCTTTGAATTGGTTGCCAAAGCACTATGGAACATTTCAACGTAAGCAGGACTTAAATGGCGCAACCTGAAATAAACCACGCATTGCATCACCTTAAAAACAGATAACAAGGAAATGACTTCTTGCATTTGCCTAAGTACTTGGGTATTCTCACAGCAACCAAACGGACGCATACTGACATTGCACTGGTGGCTGTGATGCAAATCAGCCTTATGGACGATAAGGTAGGAGTGCACACAATAAAGAGACGTGACGTTGCCGATTTCGGCAGTGCAATTGAGAGGTGTTTTGATGAGAATCTGGGCACAAGAAGTCCACTTCAAACTATTTTTATGTAACTGAAACAAATGAAGTTACAATGCTTGTAGCGATATGTTTAAAGTCATGAAAGAGGTGCTGTTGCCATAACAGGCGTTTCCCTTCTTCTAAAATTAATACTACGTAGATTGCTGCAGCTCGCATCGATCTAATGCAGGCTTGCCTGGGAACTTTGTGGCATTCTTCCAACAGTGATAAGATTTCCACCAAAGATATCACCATCCAGGGTCATTTCTTTGTCCCGTTTGCATTAGGCTAAGAGACGCTTTAGGGTGGCAGTGTCCTCCAATCACGCACAATATTTCCTTGCTGTGTTCAAGTACTCCGTGAGTTTCCTCGAGCCCCAGCTAACCATTGCAAGTGCTTGCCTCTTCTCATCTTCTCAATGCAAAATGAGAAATGAATCACCCACCATTTCAACGAGTCACTTCATCAATCATAGGTATGCTAGAGTGCTCTCAGTCGACAGCTGACCTAATTTGAGCAGATAAATATGTGGCAGATTTCATGGGGTTCGTCACTAGAGCAGCGAGATGGGACCCATTAGAATAGTCTCCTTCTTCTAAAGACAGCATTTTTTAACTCCTTTCCATTTGTCACTCTCGAGGTTATTGGGACTCAATGCTTACTTTTCAAATGCTTCCCATCTGATGCTACCATAAGGTTTATTTCGGTTCGAAGTCCTATTTGCTTGAGCTATTTCCTCAATTGTACGTAAGTGTGGAGCATACAATGCAGACGACGCCAACAGTATCGTCAATGCCCTCCCAAAACAGCAGCTAAGTTAGCTAACATGCAGAAGGCAAGTGAGATTGGTCAGGATTAACTCTATGCGTGGAATCAGAGTGCGATGTTGGGTTGTATTATGTCATTTCTCAGTGGATATCTGCGTTTAAGTAGTACTGGTGCATCAAGTGGCTGGACAGTGCAATGTGATTAGTCCTGTCCATATTGCGTTCAACTCTGAACTGACAGAAGCTTTGAAGAACTTGGCAAATGCTTTGAAAGGGCACAAGCTTTGGCAATCACTCATGGGCGTTTCAATAAGCGAAATTTCCATGCTATATCATTGAATAAGGTGGAAAATAAACTGGAGACTGACAATCAAACTATTAGATTCTAGTTAACTGGCAAGCGGTGGGTTTGCGGAGTCTCAGAAACAGCGCTTTGGAGTAGGTTGCTAACTGGCCTTTCTTATTACTTTTAACATTTTGGTGGAGTAAGTACCATCACAACATGGCAAACTGAACCCATTGAGTGGAGGTGGAGATTGAAGAAATGCATACAAATGATACAAAGCAGTTGAGAAGCTACTTCTTGTCAGTTGACTTCAAACATAAAAGTATGCGGCAAATATACTCAAAAAGCTAGTGGATTGGCGATGTGGAGGGCAGAGTTGACCCCTCGATTGCTGCCAACGATCATCCGGTTCTGAGGTGGAGCTAACTGCACTATCACCTTCATACTTCAGTTCGATCGTAAAGCTAACACGAAATAGATGCTGGTCTGCAGGATCAATCGGAGTTTGTGAGCGACGTCGACATGCAAGACGAAATTTTACTGCCGTGCATCACTGAACTACAAAGATTGATCGATCGCCAACGGCAAAGGTTAGAATGTATCAAAGTAACAGGACCAGAGGGCGAATCAGCTGTGCTGAAGACGTAATCTATTACATGATAAGCCGGGTAGCAGGTGATGCGCAGGACGATTTCCGACTTAGCAACCAAAGGAACTTCGTTGCGATCTAGTTGATGATTCGCATGACTCCACATTCAGTTGGCCTCGTTCTGAAGCATACTGAATGTGCGTTAGCGCATTGCCGTTAGGTCATGAAATTCCCATTTAATAAATCACTGCGTTTGAAACCAAATAGCAGAACACAGGTTTGCTGAACTTGCGATGTGACGCACATGAGGGTGGCCTGATACAATTAATGATGTTGTTATTTACATCTGCGTCCGTTTGGTTGCTGTGAGAATACCCAAGTACTTAGGCAAATGCAAGAAGTCATTTCCTTGTTATCTGTTTTTAAGGTGATGCAATGCGTGGTTTATTTCAGGTTGCGCCATTTAAGTCCTGCTTACGTTGAAATGTTCCATAGTGCTTTGGCAACCAATTCAAAGAGCCTAGAGAAATCGTTTCACTTAGTTCTCTGCAATTGCACCAACTAGTCAAACGAGAACTATTACAAAAAATGCTTTCCTATTGAATTGGGAAACCAAATTTATTATTACCAGATCAAGTAATGAACCTCGCGGCGTATTGGCAAAGAAACTGGTTCACTACTCTCCCTCAATTGGAAGACGCCCATCTGGATTGTCAACAAGTGCCTAACCATGCCCAAAAGAAGCTTCGAACTAGCTTCGAAGCACTTTGCTTCCTACTGGACAAGTCGATGAGGAAACAATTCTGCATTAGATGAAAACGGCGCTGTTTGCGATTCTCATTCAGCAGCTATTCTTGAGTACATACATTAAAGTATCAGTTTGTGCCATCTAGTCGTATGGCTTGTGAGAAGGGGTCAGGATCAAGCCAGGCCTATTTTCTACTCTAGTGTCTGGAATAGAACAAGAGAGTTACCCCAAAGAGACTTAACTTAGCTGAACTCATCGCGAGCACCAATACAAACAACAGGATCACACACAAGGTTGGGAGATATTTCAGTATGTTTGTTCACTCTCAAAGGCAGCACACACATGCGAAAACAATCTTCATCAGAAGAATAATCCAACAAAGAACTCGTAGTGCAACAGGCATTCAATAGAATATATTCTCCAAGCAGTATTTGCATAAAGGCCTTTTCTATCAATGTGTGAGAGTAGCTTGAAGAGAGTTGACGCAGGCATGTAGCCAGGCAGATGGAGTTGAGAGTAATTGCTGATCTCTAATGATGGGAGCGAAAATGGACAGCTTGCGAAGGAAAGACAGACAGACAGAAAGACAGACCGAGAGCGAGGCATCAACTTGGCATTCCAGTATCCACGGTGCGTTTTTCGACGAAAACTGCTGCGAAATGAGGTACTGATATAGGTGACTGAGCGAAATGTGTTGCTAAAAGATGAGTGAACCAGGAGAGAAGTGGTATTCTTGATATCACAGGAACTCCACTTACAAACCACCAACATACGCTGCAATTTACATGCGAATCCAAGACAAGTAATTGCATCTTACTTTGGTGCAAAGGAGGACTGTTGGTTATATCCGGTAACAGTTTCAACTCAAGCAAGCGTGAATTCATTTGAGAGCTTCTTTGGACACTTCCAAATAAGAAGCAGCCGATCTTTTGATGATCTGCATCCCGATTGGCCTGCCCTGTGCAATTGATTGGCCATATTTACCTCATTCAGAACTTAGAATCACGTGGCTGCTCATATCTACTTCCCAACCTCGACGTAATGAACGCCAGAAATATGCCTGATAGTCTGCATGTAAGTCTTTGGCTTTGGTTAGCCGATAAAGAAGCACTGACTCAAGCCTGCAATTCCCTCTGAGTTCCAAATCAGTGGAATCTGAATTAACGTCAGTAAGTGGACCAGGCTTCTTCATTAAGGAAGAATAACTGCTATGATTTCGCGCTAGGCACATACTATATACTGACACCGAGGCATATCATGACAGCTTTCCTGAACCAGCCTTTGCTTTTGAGTCCTAATTGAAGTGAGCTCAACATCTACTAGTTGCAAAAGCACTGCAGTGTGACATCCAAGCCATTCCAAATGAGCATGAGTAGAAACAAAAGCAAAAGTCGAATTGGCAGTAAATGGCCATCTTGATGTGGTCTAAGAGGCATTACACACCAAGTTCAGGTGGTGAATTAATGCATGATTGAGTGGCCTCCAAGCATGACGCCGCAAACACAAAGACAACCCACAACGAGTCCGGCGAACTGAATGACAAAGAGTCTGAGGGAGGATTTCTTCCTTCTCTCCCTACTCTCCAACGACCTTCGAAGTGATGGCAGCTAGAAAAATAGGGATACAGAGGCAGGCAAGTGAGAAAGTAGGAGAGGAGGGTCATTGGACGTGTGGACATTTCAGCGAAAGCGCCACTCACCATGTCCGAGAGACTGATGTAGAGAAAGACACCAGCCATTCCTGCAAACACGTAGAGGGCTGCAGTCGATTCCTCGTCAATCAACCATCCCGCCATCATGCCCAAGTAGGCTGCACAAGCTGAGAGGAAGTTGACACACAGTGCAGCTTTGAGTGAGAAGCCCGAGGAGATGAGCACCGCATAGTCGCCCAACTCGTGAGGCAGTTCTTCCAGCAACACACACAGCGTTAAGGTCATGCCCACTGTGGAGGAGCTGATAAAACCTGCCGTAATAGCTACTCCATCCATGAAATTGTGCACCGAGTCACCCAGGAGAATCATCCAAGCCACTGGAGCGATGTCAGTGAACTTAAAGCCCTTGCAACATGCTCCCTTGTCTACATCTTTCGACGCTGATGCCACCCGCGTCTCAAGTGCAACAGCATTATTAACCTTAGCAATATTCAACTAATCTCAATTTACTCACCTTCTCGTCGACATCCGATTCACTGTCAAATATTTGCTCAGATCCTTCCATCTACAGAAAAGCAAACGTCACTTACAACATGACACCGACCACACTAACCACGACGAGGTCATGCCGATGCAGGACACGAGAACTTACGCGAAATACTCGCGGTGCAATAAGAAGGAGGTACTCGATGATGAAGAAGAAGAGGAGGCCAGCTGGAACACAGCCAAGTTTGGTGAGGAAGCCGAAACCTTGACCACCAAACTCCAGTGGCACCTGTTCCAGTTGCAGAGACTGTGGCAAGGAGAGAGCAAACAACGTTAACTTACAACCGCCAAGTGATTGACGGACTGACTGACTGACTGACTGACTGACTAACCTCGGGAATGAGAACCAGCACGGATGCTGAGAAAAGCGCACTGACAGCCAGACCAACCATGAAGTTGAGCAAGATGTCGAAATGCTTGCAGCGCTTGAGAGGAATGCAAATGGCACCGGTCAAGGAGCACACGTTGGTCAGGCTCACTCCCAGGAAGGCGTAAAGTGCCACTTGATGGAAAGAAAGAGCAGGTTCCAGTGACACTTCCAAGGAAGGAAGGGAGGAAGGAAGGAAGGAAGGAAGGAAGGAAGGAAGGAAGGAGGGAAGGGAAGGGAAAATGGAAGGAAACTTTAAAATGGAAATGATTGTATTACCCATAGTCATGCTTTGTTCACCACTGTCGTGGCCGTGACTGTGTCCGTGACCGTGACTGTGTCCGTGACCATGACTGTGTCCTTGACCATGACTGTGTCCGTGACCGTGGCCGTGGCTGTGCCCATGACTGCAGTACTTGCCCTCTGTTTCAAGTACATATATCTCAAACTTGGCGTCGTCTTCTGAATACATTGACAGCACTGAGAGTGCATGACCGATATTCGGCAGCTGCAAGAATTCAATAAGGTTGTGGCATAACAACTAGTGTGAGTCTCAACGCCTAGGCTCATCGCCTAGGCTCAATGCCTTGGCATCGGCCAGAACTTACGCTCGGAAGAGACAGTGACGCGATGGGATTGGGTGTGAATGCTGTCTTGTTAAGCTTCCGGAAAGAGAACACCTCCTGCGTAGAGTTAGCTGAAGACAACTCAGGTATGGAGTGGATGATGAGTCTTGAAGCAGCTCGAGAGTGACTGTGGCCTTGCACGCTTTTGCACAAAAGCGCGAGGAGAAGGATTGCCCAAATGCAGCAGCATGGTTTGAACGCAGGCCTCATGTTTTCCTGGCGAGTTCGTGACGGTGCACTTGCAAAAGTGATCTTCGATTTGGCGCACAGCCTTTCAGCTTGCACATTTGACACGCTAAAACAAACATTCGACTCACATGGTGGGCACCCTACTTGCAGCTTCTATTCACGTCTCTTCACTATTGCTGGAAGGAAATTGTTTAAAAAAATACATCATGGCAAAGCCATGGTTTCTATGCATTGCCCATTTCTGTACGCCAGCACTAGTTCCAACGCAAAACCAAACTGACAAGTCTACTCGATTAATTAAATCACTTAATCCATGGGCAATTTGGGCCTCTCTCAGTGGCGCTCACAGTTGGAGGTGCTTGTAATCCTATTTGGGTTAAACCGAAGGAAGAGGTTTTGAAACGGGTGGTTCGGGTTGTGCAAGGCTTCAAGGGAGAAGCAAGAATATTGCGTGACTCATTACAGGCGAAACCGACTGACACGCATACCTCTTTGGATAATTTGGGATGAGCATTTAGGAAGCTAAATCACTTTGGTGAACTGAGGGTGGAGATGTGACTGGAGCACACAACTTCCTCTCATTTGAAATTCATGTACTCTGCTCATGAGCAGAGGTCAGTAAATTGGTTTGATTTCTCCAAAAATATAGCCCAACCGTGGCGACTTTCGCTAGGCACATGCTATGTACATGCACCGAGGTGTATCACGAAGTGAAATAGACCCTGAACAGACCCAGGTTGCGGCAAGCTGCAAACGCACTCTTATCTAGCCATGTCTGTCAGTTTGATGTTATCTCACTGTAGACCAGGAATCGGCCTTTGTACGTGGCGTTCCAACAAGTCCTCTGTACCGCACTGCCTCCATTCTCCACTGCATTTCCAACTCAATTTCGTTGCAATAGAATCATTGAAGCACAGACTATTTAGATCTATCTCCTTCACAAGTTGCGTTCGATTTCCATTGGTTAGACTGTGTGTGACGCTGTTGTTGATGACGGTGCTCGCGACGTGTTCAATCTCTACCAAAGCCTCCTTGGATGATCTCTTATTCTGCGACTTGCACTAATGTAGAAAATAATGCTTCTCTAGATCTTGACCTCTTTTCACAAGCCATATGGATAGATGTCACATACTGATGCGCTTATGTATTTGCTCAGGAGTAGCTCTTGGAGATGAATGGCAAATAACGCCATCCTCATTCTATGCAACACTTATTCCTAATCGACCTGCGCAGAAGGAAGCAGAGTGCGTGCGAAAGACAGCTTTCAAAAAATCACTGGTCCTCGTTCTTACATTCAAATCTTCTTTCGAAGTAGACAAATGTCAACCACTTGCTGATAATCTGGGTGTTGAGCTTTTCATTGTAAGAAAGCGTTTGACCAGTTTCGATTGTGAGTTCATCTGATATGACATTTGATTGCCGATAGGCTTCTAGGGTCATTATTTGGTCTACTAGATTGAGCAGTACTTTAAATATTCTCTATAGGTGGCATTAGACAGACCCATATCTACGCAAATGCCAAAACATACTTTCGGTACTCTTGTACCCTCTAACGTAGCCTTTGGCAATCGGGCAATCTATGCAGGTCAGTGATGAACGAATCTTTTACCCCTCCGTATAATTTCGTCTCGTATGACTGCGTCGCTCACAAACTCTGATTGACCCTGCAGACCAACATTTATTTCATGTTAGTCTGCTCCACCTCAGAACCGAATAATCGTTGGCAGCAATCGACGGGTCAACTCTTTGCCCTCCACATCACCAATCCACTAGTTATCTGAGTATATTTGCAGAACGCCTTTATGTTTGTATTCAACTGGCAAGATGTAGCACCTAAACTGCTTTGCATCATTTGTATGCCTTTCTTTGATCTCTAGCTCCACACCTCAATATTCAAGTCGTTGATTCTAACTACACTCTATTAGTCTGATTGTCGGTCTCCTGCAAAATTTCCACATTGTTCATTCATAAAACATGGAAAGCTAGCTTATTCAAAGCGGTTATGAAATGAGATTCGTAAATGATTGCCAAGGTCTGTGCCATTTCAAAGCATTTGCCAAGTTCTCAGTTCAGTGGTGAATTCACTATGGGCAGTACTAATGACGTTGTCGTGAAATATTGCATAGTCCAGCCACTTGATAGACCAGTGTAACTTGAACACAAATAGCCCTTGAGGAATGACATGATCCAGCCCCACATCGCACTCTGATTCCACGCCTAGTGTTAATCTTTACGAAACTCGTTTGTCTTCTGCATTGTGACTACTTCAGTTGCCGTTTCAGGATGGCATTGACTACATTATTGGCATTGTCTACATTGCATGTTCCATAATATCATGTAAGTGAGGACATCGCTCAAGCATTCAGTGAGTTTGTGACCACCAGCATCCGCTCTGAATACTTGTGAATGTAACAACTACAGATACCTCTCTTACAATAAATAATGTGGTGGGGATTAAATTGAAGGCATTCGCAGAAGCGCTAATGTGCATGCGTACAGGTTTAGGAGCCTTTACTAGTAGGTCATTCCAGAGATAATTTCACGGTTCTAATTTTTTTGTTTTGCTGCGTACAAGTGCGTTTGATTTAGAAAGGGCAACTAGATGACTGTTGGATTGCTGCCAGCGATTATCCAGTTCTGGGTTAGAGGAAACTGCAAATTACCGGCTTCAGATTTCATTTCTATTAGAATGCTATCATGTAATAGATGCAAACTAAGTCATTTGGTGACTTTTGATCTGCGGGATCAATCAGAATTTGTGAGCAACGCAATCATGCAAGACGAAAATTGACTGTGGTCATGATTACAGAGCGGTAAAGATTGCAGGCATCATTGAGCTGCTTAGATTGCCAAATTGTGTATCAAAGAAACAGGACCATAGTGCGAATCATGGTAAGCAATTTAGCAGATGGCTTGCAGAATCGCACGAATGCAACCCAACTGCTTGCTTTCAGATAGCATCGAGGTCTTATTGGGGCTTATTAACGAATGCGTATTCCGTGAGGCCTTTACCTCCAGCGTCTGCTCTGAATATTGGTGAATGTGACTACTGCAGCTATCTTTCTTGCTATAAACCATGTGATGGCCGATCTCACGATCCGAATGACGATATGGAAAAGCTTCAGTCGATCATCCAGGCAACTGCTATCCAATCTAGCAGATGATTCGCATGACTGCACACTCGGATGGCCTCGTTTTGAAGCATACTGAATGTGCGTTAGCGCATTGCCGTTAGGTCATGAAATTCCCATTTGAAGCAAAATAGCAGAACACGGCTTTGCTGAACTTGCGGGATGATACACACGAAGGTGACCTGATGCATTTAATTATGTTGTTATTTACATCTGCGTCCGTTTGGTTGCTGTGAAAATACCCAAGTACTTAGTGATGTCAGGCAAATAGAAGAAGTCTTATCCTTGTTATCTGATTTGAAGGCAATGCAATGCGTAGTTTGTTTCAGGTGGCCTCATCTAAGTCCGGCTTACGTTGCTATGTTCCATAGTGCATTTGCCAGCGCCACGGCCATCGTCAGAGTTGTGAGCTACGTGCAGAGCACTGAGCTCCTGGCTGACATACTGCTGCGCCTTGCTGTACATTAACGACAACGTCGTGGACAGCGACAATAAGCCATCGATTTGAGTGTGTGGGGTTGGAGGGTGTTGCACGAGGTGTCTGAATTGAAGGCCATAGGAAGCATCAGGCGGGGGGATGGTGAATGCCTGGAGGTGAGATCAGTTGCCAGGATGGCCGAGTGGTAAAGGCGGTGGACTTAAGATCCACTGGAGGAATCTCCGCGTAGGTTCGGACCCCACTTCTGGCATGAATTCGCGTGCGTTTGAGTGAGTGAGGCACGTCCTCTGTTGCTTGCCCCACAATGCCGCATTTAGCAGTAGGGTGGTGATGCTGTGGTCCAGGGGGCTGGGTAGTAGGCACTATTAACAACGCAGAAGAGGTAGCACCAGTGCAGTTGCAACTGTTGCAACTGTTGCAAATGCAGAAGCACTGCTTGTGCTTGGTGGAGTGTGTGTGGAAGTGAGAGTTTGTGTATCTCTGTGGGCGTGCAGGTGTGCATGAGTGCATGCATGAATGGCTTGGTCAAGGGCTGGGGACATGTAGTAAGGAGGTGGCGGTGCCGGCAGGTATTGAGGAAGAGGAATGTGAATGCGCAGAGGAGTGCTGTAAAGTGGCGATTGGGCTCGTGCTAAGTACTTTTTCATATTTGCGTATTCTATGTTTGTTTTTTATTCTATTTTTTAGTGTTTTTTTGCATATATCATTTTCTCCATCTACTAATTTTTGGTTATTTTTCCTTTTTTATAGATAAGGTTTATTAAATTTGTGTTCCTTTCTTGTATATTTTTTTTATGCTATTAAATTTTGGTTGTATTTTCTCTGTTCCTTTTCTTAAATTTTTTTGCCTTGTAAAATTTTTTTATTTGCTGTTCTTTCAATGTTTATTTTATGATCTCCTTTGGCTTATTTAATGCTGATTTTCTTTTTCTTGGCTCTTCTGTTTACTTATTTTCTTCCCACGGCCTGACTACTTTGATGTAATTTTTTAGTATATTGAAATTAATAATTTTATTTTGCGCTCGTCCTTCGTCTTTAAGTTGTTGTTTTGGCGTATTTGGAACTGTTATTTTAAATTTTTGTCCACCTTTATACACATTTTTTTATATTTTTTTCCGAAATCATACTCGTTACTTGTGCAATTTGCTTTTATCGGTTGTTGCTCTTTTTGAAAGTATTTGTAATGCAAAATTTTTATATCTCTCCCGTATGCGTTTTGAATATTGTCTGAGCATTACTGAACTATGATCTTTACAATTTTCTCTTCTCATTAAAAGTTGTTCACCATCGCTTCTGGGTAGGTTGTCAGCTCTTCATGCCTTGTACTCCTTTCATTCCTATTCTAAATCAACTAACTTGAACATTCAAATATATTATAAGTTGCGAACAAAAATGGATGACAATACGGCCGACGATTTTGAGATTGAGTATGTGTTCCATCTCATTATTTTCTGAATATTCAATAATGTTATCACCTTTCTGGATGCTTGAATAACATCTTATGTGGTGGTCTGAGAATAGTTTCCTTTTGTTGCTGACAAAGCAGCTAATCTCTGTTATTATGGTTTTCAAGTGGAATAACTGTTCTAAGCGTTCGTTCGGTGAATTCCATGATACTTACAAACGTAATTCAAGGTTCATCAGACCACCAGTCGGAAGACTCGAAGCACCATTGACGAAACGAAGGGATTCTCGCCTGCCTTCAGAATGCATTTCAGTTAGAACATCAATCAAAAGAAGGTACCCCGGTGAACTACTTCCGTAACCATAAAATGGATTCGTGCAGGCCATTAGATCATGTGTCCACGAAACATCAGCTGAGCTTCTAAGAAGAACACCGATTTCCGATATAGTAAACATTGACAGCCATTGCATTGATACCACCTACTCGAGACCAGCTGAGAGGAAGCAAAAAGAAATGTTAAATTAGTGGTGAAATGCGATTTTCGAAACGGCAATCAGTAGCGAAATCACCTCTAAATTCGTCCATTTGTCCATGGTACGTTTGTCTAAACAGAACTCCAGAGTTCTGCGAATATAGTTCTATTCACCAAATCGGAAGATAATTCCCATGAATAGACGTCTTCCAAGACCACGTCAACATGAAGACAAGGAAGGAGTGGATATGTGAGTAAGCTTAGTTGTGTGGTTGCGCAGAAAATAGCTGGGAGATATAATCTACCGCATAAGGAGATTGAAACACTATGCTCGAATGAAGGACCTCTATACGATCGTTAGTGAGACCATCTTGTTGCAAAAGGAATCGGAAAGTAGCAGCCCCGGCTGGATGGATTTCAGCAAAGTCCCCGAAGTCAGGAGTACCGGTCAACCAGTGTGCACTGCTAGCAGAAATCTTCTGAAGTCTGATGAGTAAGGGATCCTCTGAAGAGAGTTAACGACCTCTAGTGGCCTCTTTGTTGGCTACCAATTTCAAACAGGCTTCCAGAGATCCAGATTGAATGAAATTTCCAGCATCTGCACAGAGGCAGCAGAATTAGTAAATATGTTCAAAAATGGTTTTGAAAATGGCAAGTCCAGGAGATTTTTGTCCGAGAAGGCTAATCTCACCGCAATGCCCATGACGTAGTAACGGCGTATTACCTCAAATGACACAGTGTTAGGATGATACGGCTCAGAGGCAGCCCAAAATTGGAGTCGGCATACTCGCCCTGTTTGTCGGAGTGCACCCACAAGCCCAAGAATCCGTGGGAAAATACTATGCATAATGCTGTACCAGGTCATCAGATCTTTGTAAGGGAGTCTGATAACCCGGCATTCCTTTGTAGTTGGCTGTAGGAATTAATTTTTGCCTTTAGAAGACATCGAGGTTTTGAAGTTTTATTGGTTTATTTGTCGGGGATAATTTAACTACTTCGAAGTAAATGTAGTTTGAATAATGGACGTCTTGTCAAAACTCACAATGCAAGAATATGGGTTTTCAGTGCTTTTAAAACACCAGTCAATTTTTTCACCTTATATGCAACCACTGGGGATCGAAGTGGATGTTTCGGAGAAAAATTGTCCCCTAAACATAAATAAACTCACTCAATGGACTCAATGCTCATTCGTCAAATGCTTCCCATCTGATGCCAACATGAGGTCTAGTTTACTTCGAAATCATACCTGCTTGAGTGATATCTTCAATAACGCGGTGGTATGGTGAGTAGATTATTATTTAATTTCCCAGAAAATATCAATCTGGTAGAGCCAATAATGAGCCTAAAAGAGTATCGGCAACCGAATGTCGCAACAGATGAGCTCACGATCGAAATATGTCATATGTCTTCCTACAACGGGGAGAGCAAAGAACTTACCTGTCGATTGCTTCTAGCGATTTTGCATTTCTCAGTTGGGGCAAACTTCAACATCGCCTCCATATTTCAGTTGGATTGGGATGCCACCATGTAATAGATACAAACTGAGTCATTTGTTGACTGTTGATATGCTTGAACGTTTTGTCACTCGAAGCGTTCCAGCTTCTTTAAATTTCCTCCTGGTTCGAAAGACATCTGAGTCTATACGTAATACCTGATAGCTTGTTCTAGCCTTAGATGTCGGTTCTGCGCCCTTTCGAGCACATTCCAGGCTCTTTGCCTCCTCCTGCAGACACAGAGCTGTTGATCTCGCATAATGCCCTCCAGATCACAATGTCATGCAATCAATGTAAAATAAAGTATGTATACATGTATAGTTTAATGGCAGCTTAGTTTGAACATGAAAGTTCACTTAAGCCTACTTGGTATTCTATTGAATGGGTCATTGATATTTCATGTTAAGTTCCAGGCAAAGATTTCCAATTGTAGAAACATTTACCAGGTCAGAGAAATCGTACCCTGGTCCTTGCAGAAATATACGCGGAAATGGTACTGACGGATTTGTTAGCCAAGACGTGTATTTGTTCAACTAAAGTAGTGGAGCAGCTTCAATTGTCATTGTTCGAGTAACTCGATTTCTACGAATGGCTTTGAATGTCAATAAATCGAGTGGTTATATTTTATACGCAAATTGGCGAATTCCCTAGGATATTCGTGCCATGAGAAAAATAGCCTCACCAGTCTCAGTCCAGTCTACGATTGCTTGCAGACATTAACATTTGAAGTAGTCAATCATATGAACTCCCAGCGGGCTAACAACCAGCCTCTAATGCAAAGGTGCTTATCGCTGGTGGAAGAGGTCACGTCCAAAATGGGTGATACAGACGAGTGGATGAATGTGTTTAGTCGAGCCAAAGCAGACTTCCAGCGCATATTATTTCTCCTCAAGGCAATTAAATCGGTCAGCAATGGTACGTCCAGTCTTTGCTTATGAAAAACGAGAAATTGCAATTTACTGAAAAGTAAATGGTGCCTCAACTGTGATAGAAGGCAAAAATGGAGTTGAGCGGTTAAGAGAGTTGGTGACGAGAGAGGAAATAGAGAAATCTAATGGTAAAGATGACAGAACATCCGAGTTATATCGCTTGTATAGCGATGTAGCTTGGTGTCGCGGAAAAGTCGATGAGGCTCTCTTTGCATCAACCACTGCCGTCTTCTACGCTGTTTCATTAGAACAAAAGGCGCTGACATTTGCACGAAGATGCAACATCCTCTACAATCTTGATCTTGTCAATGAGGCCATCGTGGACGGCCAACGTGCTCTGATGGTAAGATTATGCACTTTAGTTATTCCACTAAATATTGGAAAGAAATCTACTGTCTAAATAAGTACTGGGCTTTAAAACTAGTTAAACTTGCTTGCTATCTTGTTTAATCATTAAATGAGTTAATTTTTATTAAGTAGTTGAATTGCAAATAAATGCTGCAAGTAAATTGGATGCTTTCAACTGTCAGAAGGTGAGCTACGCACTGCAAACGAAGACTGATTTGAGTTTCACGAGAGTGAACGTAGGAACCTGAACATTGAACTAAGAGGAGAGTGAGAACAGGGAAGTGTACAATCCAAAAGCCATCATGTAAAGATGCAATTACAAATAAGTGGATGTTAGTGTTTATGGTGGGAGTATTGTCACTCATGAAGTCAGCGAATGCAGATCATAAGAGTTTGAGATTAAAAAACGCTATTCCTAGCACCAATGCCCACTGGAAAAGTCTATCAATATATCCATATGTGTCTGGGATAATGCTTCAAAATCCTTAATAAGATTGTGGATACACGAATGCAATTTGAGCTAGCCATATCAATACAAACTCTGATTGATGAAATAGGCCTTTCCGAACTCGCTTCGCGAGAACGCCAAGAGTTGATGCACTGCGAAGTAGAAGAGAATGCAGGTCATTTGAACATATTTCGTCTATCTTGGCAATCTTTCCGACCAAAACCACCTCTGTTAGTTGAAAACGAAACGGCAGATGAACTGAGCAATTATGACCTTGCCAAAGAGAAACGGGGAGAAATCGCGAGCCGATTGGTGTCGTCGCCAAAAGGACATTTACGCTTGAAGTACACTGGTCCATCAAGTGGGTGGACGCTGCAGACAACAAAAGATGTAGTCTTTGGTTAGTGTTATGTGATAACTGTCTACATGGGCAATAAGTGGTCTGTGATTGCCTCTATTGCATCGGTCATTGTAGGTGAAGTTCTAATGGCTGAAGAACCTTATGCAATAAGCCTGTCAGACAAAAGAACGAGGTACTGCTACTTCTGCCACAATAGATGTCACAATCTCCTTCCTTGCGAGGACTGTGCTCATGTATGCAGGCCTCTGCCATATGCTCCATTAAACACTGATCATGCTTGAACGGGTGGGCCAATGTCAAGCACCTCAATTTGTTTAGGTGGGATTCCTTCCTTGTCTTCAGGTTGACGTCGTCTTGGATGACGTCTATTCATGGGAATTATCTTCCGATTTGGTGAATAGGACTATATTCCTAGAACTCTGAAATTCTGTTTAGACAAACGTACCATGGACAAATATACAAATTTAGAGGTGATTTTGCTACTAATTGCCGTTTCGAAAATCGCATTTCACCACTAATTTAACATTTCTTTTTGCTTCCTCTCAGCTGGTCTCGAGTAGGTGGTATCAATGCAATGGCTGTCAATGTTTACTATATCGGAAATCGGTGTTCTTCTTAGAAGCTCAGCTGATGTTTCGTGGACACATGATCTAATGGCCTGCACGAATCCATTTTATGGTTACGGAAGTAGTTCACCGGGGTACCTTCTTTTGATTGATGTTCTAACTGAAATGAATTCTGAAGACAGGCGAGAATCCTTTCGTTTCGTTAATGGTACTCCGAGTCTTCCGACTGGTGGTCTGATTAACCTTGAACTACGTTTGAAAGTAGCATGGAAATCATCGAATGAAGGTCCTTTCCCTAGTTTCAATTCCTGTGGACATTACCTCAAAGTGTCGGAATTCTGCAGATCAAAGAAACCATGTCACAATCTCAAGGTCGAATTCTGTTCAACTATATTTTATCTCAATTAGGCTATCTTTAGAAAAAGTATTTCCACATATTGACTTTGCCCACTTTTTTCTCATCTACTAGTAGTATCACTGCTTTCATATCCACTTGTCGATTGCTAGTGGGACTGATTTGAACTGCATTGGGTTTTTTATCAACACCGTTTCTCTTCACTGAATCAATCATGCAGCCATTTTTCCAGATCCGGAATGTTTGTACTTCTTATGTGAGGACTGAGCATTCATGAAATTACCAGTGTCATCATGGTTACTTTGTCCTGACTGAATCGCACTTTTGATAATGCACCGATGGTGAGTGCAAATTTAAACTAAATGTACATCTGGGACCTTTGTCTCAGAATCTTGAATCTAGGGAAAGGACCTTCATTCGATGATTTCCATGCTACTTTCAAACGTAGTTCAAGGTTAATCAGACCACCAGTCGGAAGACTCGGAGTACCATTAACGAAACGAAAGGATTCTCGCCTGTCTTCAGAATTCATTTCAGTTAGAACATCAATCAAAAGAAGGTACCCCGGTGAACTACTTCCGTAACCATAAAATGGATTCGTGCAGGCCATTAGATCATGTGTCCACGAAACATCAGCTGAGCTTCTAAGAAGAACACCGATTTCCGATATAGTAAACATTGACAGCCATTGCATTGATACCACCTACTCGAGACCAGCTGAGAGGAAGCAAAAAGAAATGTTAAATTAGTGGTGAAATGCGATTTTCGAAACGGCAATTAGTAGCAAAATCACCTCTAAATTTGTATATTTGTCCATGGTACGTTTGTCTAAACAGAATTTCAGAGTTCTAGGAATATAGTCCTATTCACCAAATCGGAAGATAATTCCCATGAATAGACGTCATCCAAGACGACGTCAACCTGAAGACAAGGAAGGAATCCCACCTAAACAAATTGAGGTGCTTGACATTGGCCCACCCGTTCAAGCATGATCAGTGTTTAATGGAGCATATGGCAGAGGCCTGCATACATGAGCACAGTCCTCGCAAGGAAGGAGATTGTGACATCTATTGTGGCAGAAGTAGCAGTACCTCGTTCTTTTGTCTGACAGGCTTATTGCATAAGGTTCTTCAGCCATTAGAACTTCACCTACAATGACCGATGCAATAGAGGCAATCACAGACCACTTATTGCCCATGTAGACAGTTATCACATAACACTAACCAAAGACTACATCTTTTGTTGTCTGCAGCGTCCACCCACTTGATGGACCAGTGTACTTCAAGCGTAAATGTCCTTTTGGCGACGACACCAATCGGCTCGCGATTTCTCCCCGTTTCTCTTTGGCAAGGTCATAATTGCTCAGTTCATCTGCCGTTTCGTTTTCAACTAACAGAGGTGGTTTTGGTCGGAAAGATTGCCAAGATGGACGAAATATGTTCAAATGACCTGCATTCTCTTCTACTTCGCAGTGCATCAACTCTTGGCGTACTCGCAAAACGAGTTCGGAAAGGCCCATTTCATTAGTCTGAGTTTGTATTGATATGGCTAGCTCAAATTGCATTCGTGTATCCACAATCTTATTAAGGATTTTGAAGCATTATCCCAGACACATATGGATATATTGATAGACTTTTCCAGTGGGCATTGGTGCTAGGAATAGCGTTTTTTAATCTCAAACTCTTATGATCTGCATTCGCTGACTTCATGAGTGACAATACTCCCACCATAAACACTAACATCCACTTATTTGTAATTGCATCTTTACATGATGGCTTTTGGATTGTACACTTCCCTGTTCTCACTCTCCTCTTAGTTCAATGTTCAGGTTCCTACGTTCACTCTCGTGAAACTCAAATCAGTCTTCGTTTGCAGTGCGTAGCTCACCTTCTGACAGTTGAAAGCATCCAATTTACTTGCAGCATTTATTTGCAATTCAACTACTTAATAAAAATTAACTCATTTAATGATTAAACAAGATAGCAAGCAAGTTTAACTAGTTTTAAAGCCCAGTACTTATTTAGACAGTAGATTTCTTTCCAATATTTAGTGGAATAACTAAAGTGCATAATCTTACCATCAGAGCACGTTGGCCGTCCACGATGGCCTCATTGACAAGATCAAGATTGTAGAGGATGTTGCATCTTCGTGCAAATGTCAGCGCCTTTTGTTCTAATGAAACAGCGTAGAAGACGGCAGTGGTTGATGCAAAGAGAGCCTCATCGACTTTTCCGCGACACCAAGCTACATCGCTATACAAGCGATATAACTCGGATGTTCTGTCATCTTTACCATTAGATTTCTCTATTTCCTCTCTCGTCACCAACTCTCTTAACCGCTCAACTCCATTTTTGCCTTCTATCACAGTTGAGGCACCATTTACTTTTCAGTAAATTGCAATTTCTCGTTTTTCATAAGCAAAGACTGGACGTACCATTGCTGACCGATTTAATTGCCTTGAGGAGAAATAATATGCGCTGGAAGTCTGCTTTGGCTCGACTAAACACATTCATCCACTCGTCTGTATCACCCATTTTGGACGTGACCTCTTCCACCAGCGATAAGCACCTTTGCATTAGAGGCTGGTTGTTAGCCCGCTGGGAGTTCATATGATTGACTACTTCAAATGTTAATGTCTGCAAGCAATCGTAGACTGGACTGAGACTGGTGAGGCTATTTTTCTCATGGCACGAATATCCTAGGGAATTCGCCAATTTGCGTATAAAATATAACCACTCGATTTATTGACATTCAAAGCCATTCGTAGAAATCGAGTTACTCGAACAATGACAATTGAAGCTGCTCCACTACTTTAGTTGAACAAATACACGTCTTGGCTAACAAATCCGTCAGTACCATTTCCGCGTATATTTCTGCAAGGACCAGGGTACGATTTCTCTGACCTGGTAAATGTTTCTACAATTGGAAATCTTTGCCTGGAACTTAACATGAAATATCAATGACCCATTCAATAGAATACCAAGTAGGCTTAAGTGAACTTTCATGTTCAAACTAAGCTGCCATTAAACTATACATGTATACATACTTTATTTTACATTGATTGCATGACATTGTGATCTGGAGGGCATTATGCGAGATCAACAGCTCTGTGTCTGCAGGAGGAGGCAAAGAGCCTGGAATGTGCTCGAAAGGGCGCAGAACCGACATCTAAGGCTAGAACAAGCTATCAGGTATTACGTATAGACTCAGATGTCTTTCGAACCAGGAGGAAATTTAAAGAAGCTGGAACGCTTCGAGTGACAAAACGTTCAAGCATATCAACAGTCAACAAATGACTCAGTTTGTATCTATTACATGGTGGCATCCCAATCCAACTGAAATATGGAGGCGATGTTGAAGTTTGCCCCAACTGAGAAATGCAAAATCGCTAGAAGCAATCGACAGGTAAGTTCTTTGCTCTCCCCGTTGTAGGAAGACATATGACATATTTCGATCGTGAGCTCATCTGTTGCGACATTTGGTTGCCGATACTCTTTTAGGCTCATTATTGGCTCTACCAGATTGATATTTTCTGGGAAATTAAATAATAATCTACTCACCATACCACCGCGTTATTGAAGATATCACTCAAGCAGGTATGATTTCGAAGTAAACTAGACCTCATGTTGGCATCAGATGGGAAGCATTTGACGAATGAGCATTGAGTCCATTGAGTGAGTTTATTTATGTTTAGGGGACAATTTTTCTCCGAAACATCCACTTCGATCCCCAGTGGTTGCATATAAGGTGAAAAAATTGACTGGTGTTTTAAAAGCACTGAAAACCCATATTCTTGCATTGTGAGTTTTGACAAGACGTCCATTATTCAAACTACATTTACTTCGAAGTAGTTAAATTATCCCCGACAAATAAACCAATAAAACTTCAAAACCTCGATGTCTTCTAAAGGCAAAAATTAATTCCTACAGCCAACTACAAAGGAATGCCGGGTTATCAGACTCCCTTACAAAGATCTGATGACCTGGTACAGCATTATGCATAGTATTTTCCCACGGATTCTTGGGCTTGTGGGTGCACTCCGACAAACAGGGCGAGTATGCCGACTCCAATTTTGGGCTGCCTCTGAGCCGTATCATCCTAACACTGTGTCATTTGAGGTAATACCCCGTTTCTACATCATGGGCATTGCGGTGAGATAAGCCTTCTCGGACAAACATCTCCAGATGCTGGAAAGTTTCATTCAATCTGGATCTCTGGAAGCTTGTTTGAAATTGGTAGCCAAAGAAGAGGCCACTAGAGGTCGTGTACTCCTTTCAGAAGATCCCTTACTCATCAGACTTCAGAAGATTTCTACTAGCAGTGCACACTGTTTGACCGGTACTCCTGACTTCGGGGACTTTGCTGAAATCCATCCAGCCGGGGCTGCTACTTTCCGATCCCTTTTGCAACAAGATGGTCTCACTAACGATCGTATAGAGGTCCTTCATTCGAGCATAGTGTT
Source organism: Moniezia expansa (assembly GCA_019097775.1). Lineage (NCBI taxonomy): Eukaryota > Metazoa > Platyhelminthes > Cestoda > Cyclophyllidea > Anoplocephalidae > Moniezia > Moniezia expansa. The sequence goes on along the minus strand of JADFDV010000328.1, from coordinate 9,456 downwards.
TCAATCTCCTTATGCGGTAGATTATATCTCCCAGCTATTTTCTGCGCAACCACACAACTAAGCTTACTCACATATCCACTCCTTCCTTGTCTTCATGTTGACGTGGTCTTGGAAGACGTCTATTCATGGGAATTATCTTCCGATTTGGTGAATAGAACTATATTCGCAGAACTCTGGAGTTCTGTTTAGACAAACGTACCATGGACAAATGGACGAATTTAGAGGTGATTTCGCTACTGATTGCCGTTTCGAAAATCGCATTTCACCACTAATTTAACATTTCTTTTTGCTTCCTCTCAGCTGGTCTCGAGTAGGTGGTATCAATGCAATGGCTGTCAATGTTTACTATATCGGAAATCGGTGTTCTTCTTAGAAGCTCAGCTGATGTTTCGTGGACACATGATCTAATGGCCTGCACGAATCCATTTTATGGTTACGGAAGTAGTTCACCGGGGTACCTTCTTTTGATTGATGTTCTAACTGAAATGCATTCTGAAGGCAGGCGAGAATCCCTTCGTTTCGTCAATGGTGCTTCGAGTCTTCCGACTGGTGGTCTGATGAACCTTGAATTACGTTTGTAAGTATCATGGAATTCACCGAACGAACGCTTAGAACAGTTATTCCACTTGAAAACCATAATAACAGAGATTAGCTGCTTTGTCAGCAACAAAAGGAAACTATTCTCAGACCACCACATAAGATGTTATTCAAGCATCCAGAAAGGTGATAACATTATTGAATATTCAGAAAATAATGAGATGGAACACATACTCAATCTCAAAATCGTCGGCCGTATTGTCATCCATTTTTGTTCGCAACTTATAATATATTTGAATGTTCAAGTTAGTTGATTTAGAATAGGAATGAAAGGAGTACAAGGCATGAAGAGCTGACAACCTACCCAGAAGCGATGGTGAACAACTTTTAATGAGAAGAGAAAATTGTAAAGATCATAGTTCAGTAATGCTCAGACAATATTCAAAACGCATACGGGAGAGATATAAAAATTTTGCATTACAAATACTTTCAAAAAGAGCAACAACCGATAAAAGCAAATTGCACAAGTAACGAGTATGATTTCGGAAAAAAATATAAAAAAATGTGTATAAAGGTGGACAAAAATTTAAAATAACAGTTCCAAATACGCCAAAACAACAACTTAAAGACGAAGGACGAGCGCAAAATAAAATTATTAATTTCAATATACTAAAAAATTACATCAAAGTAGTCAGGCCGTGGGAAGAAAATAAGTAAACAGAAGAGCCAAGAAAAAGAAAATCAGCATTAAATAAGCCAAAGGAGATCATAAAATAAACATTGAAAGAACAGCAAATAAAAAAATTTTACAAGGCAAAAAAATTTAAGAAAAGGAACAGAGAAAATACAACCAAAATTTAATAGCATAAAAAAAATATACAAGAAAGGAACACAAATTTAATAAACCTTATCTATAAAAAAGGAAAAATAACCAAAAATTAGTAGATGGAGAAAATGATATATGCAAAAAAACACTAAAAAATAGAATAAAAAACAAACATAGAATACGCAAATATGAAAAAGTACTTAGCACGAGCCCAATCGCCACTTTACAGCACTCCTCTGCGCATTCACATTCCTCTTCCTCAATACCTGCCGGCACCGCCACCTCCTTACTACATGTCCCCAGCCCTTGACCAAGCCATTCATGCATGCACTCATGCACACCTGCACGCCCACAGAGATACACAAACTCTCACTTCCACACACACTCCACCAAGCACAAGCAGTGCTTCTGCATTTGCAACAGTTGCAACAGTTGCAACTGCACTGGTGCTACCTCTTCTGCGTTGTTAATAGTGCCTACTACCCAGCCCCCTGGACCACAGCATCACCACCCTACTGCTAAATGCGGCATTGTGGGGCAAGCAACAGAGGACGTGCCTCACTCACTCAAACGCACGCGAATTCATGCCAGAAGTGGGGTCCGAACCTACGCGGAGATTCCTCCAGTGGATCTTAAGTCCACCGCCTTTACCACTCGGCCATCCTGGCAACTGATCTCACCTCCAGGCATTCACCATCCCCCCGCCTGATGCTTCCTATGGCCTTCAATTCAGACACCTCGTGCAACACCCTCCAACCCCACACACTCAAATCGATGGCTTATTGTCGCTGTCCACGACGTTGTCGTTAATGTACAGCAAGGCGCAGCAGTATGTCAGCCAGGAGCTCAGTGCTCTGCACGTAGCTCACAACTCTGACGATGGCCGTGGCGCTGGCAAATGCACTATGGAACATAGCAACGTAAGCCGGACTTAGATGAGGCCACCTGAAACAAACTACGCATTGCATTGCCTTCAAATCAGATAACAAGGATAAGACTTCTTCTATTTGCCTGACATCACTAAGTACTTGGGTATTTTCACAGCAACCAAACGGACGCAGATGTAAATAACAACATAATTAAATGCATCAGGTCACCTTCGTGTGTATCATCCCGCAAGTTCAGCAAAGCCGTGTTCTGCTATTTTGCTTCAAATGGGAATTTCATGACCTAACGGCAATGCGCTAACGCACATTCAGTATGCTTCAAAACGAGGCCATCCGAGTGTGCAGTCATGCGAATCATCTGCTAGATTGGATAGCAGTTGCCTGGATGATCGACTGAAGCTTTTCCATATCGTCATTCGGATCGTGAGATCGGCCATCACATGGTTTATAGCAAGAAAGATAGCTGCAGTAGTCACATTCACCAATATTCAGAGCAGACGCTGGAGGTAAAGGCCTCACGGAATACGCATTCGTTAATAAGCCCCAATAAGACCTCGATGCTATCTGAAAGCAAGCAGTTGGGTTGCATTCGTGCGATTCTGCAAGCCATCTGCTAAATTGCTTACCATGATTCGCACTATGGTCCTGTTTCTTTGATACACAATTTGGCAATCTAAGCAGCTCAATGATGCCTGCAATCTTTACCGCTCTGTAATCATGACCACAGTCAATTTTCGTCTTGCATGATTGCGTTGCTCACAAATTCTGATTGATCCCGCAGATCAAAAGTCACCAAATGACTTAGTTTGCATCTATTACATGATAGCATTCTAATAGAAATGAAATCTGAAGCCGGTAATTTGCAGTTTCCTCTAACCCAGAACTGGATAATCGCTGGCAGCAATCCAACAGTCATCTAGTTGCCCTTTCTAAATCAAACGCACTTGTACGCAGCAAAACAAAAAAATTAGAACCGTGAAATTATCTCTGGAATGACCTACTAGTAAAGGCTCCTAAACCTGTACGCATGCACATTAGCGCTTCTGCGAATGCCTTCAATTTAATCCCCACCACATTATTTATTGTAAGAGAGGTATCTGTAGTTGTTACATTCACAAGTATTCAGAGCGGATGCTGGTGGTCACAAACTCACTGAATGCTTGAGCGATGTCCTCACTTACATGATATTATGGAACATGCAATGTAGACAATGCCAATAATGTAGTCAATGCCATCCTGAAACGGCAACTGAAGTAGTCACAATGCAGAAGACAAACGAGTTTCGTAAAGATTAACACTAGGCGTGGAATCAGAGTGCAATGTGGGGCTGGATCATGTCATTCCTCAAGGGCTATTTGTGTTCAAGTTACACTGGTCTAGCAAGTGGCTGGACTATGCAATATTTCACGACAACGTCATTAGTACTGCCCATAGTGAATTCACCACTGAACTGAGAACTTGGCAAATGCTTTGAAATGGCACAGACCTTGGCAATCATTTACGAATCTCATTTCATAGCCGCTTTGAATAAGCTAGCTTTCCATGTTTTATGAATGAACAATGTGGAAATTTTGCAGGAGACCGACAATCAGACTAATAGAGTGTAGTTAGAATCAACGACTTGAATATTGAGGTGTGGAGCTAGAGATCAAAGAAAGGCATACAAATGATGCAAAGCAGTTTAGGTGCTACATCTTGCCAGTTGATTACAAACATAAAGGCGTTCTGCAAATATACTCAGATAACTAGTGGATTGGTGATGTGGAGGGCAAAGAGTTGACCCGTCGATTGCTGCCAACGATTATTCGGTTCTGAGGTGGAGCAGACTAACATGAAATAAATGTTGGTCTGCAGGGTCAATCAGAGTTTGTGAGCGACGCAGTCATACGAGACGAAATTATACGGAGGGGTAAAAGATTCGTTCATCACTGACCTGCATAGATTGCCCGATTGCCAAAGGCTACGTTAGAGGGTACAAGAGTACCGAAAGTATGTTTTGGCATTTGCGTAGATATGGGTCTGTCTAATGCCACCTATAGAGAATATTTAAAGTACTGCTCAATCTAGTAGACCAAATAATGACCCTAGAAGCCTATCGGCAATCAAATGTCATATCAGATGAACTCACAATCGAAACTGGTCAAACGCTTTCTTACAATGAAAAGCTCAACACCCAGATTATCAGCAAGTGGTTGACATTTGTCTACTTCGAAAGAAGATTTGAATGTAAGAACGAGGACCAGTGATTTTTTGAAAGCTGTCTTTCGCACGCACTCTGCTTCCTTCTGCGCAGGTCGATTAGGAATAAGTGTTGCATAGAATGAGGATGGCGTTATTTGCCATTCATCTCCAAGAGCTACTCCTGAGCAAATACATAAGCGCATCAGTATGTGACATCTATCCATATGGCTTGTGAAAAGAGGTCAAGATCTAGAGAAGCATTATTTTCTACATTAGTGCAAGTCGCAGAATAAGAGATCATCCAAGGAGGCTTTGGTAGAGATTGAACACGTCGCGAGCACCGTCATCAACAACAGCGTCACACACAGTCTAACCAATGGAAATCGAACGCAACTTGTGAAGGAGATAGATCTAAATAGTCTGTGCTTCAATGATTCTATTGCAACGAAATTGAGTTGGAAATGCAGTGGAGAATGGAGGCAGTGCGGTACAGAGGACTTGTTGGAACGCCACGTACAAAGGCCGATTCCTGGTCTACAGTGAGATAACATCAAACTGACAGACATGGCTAGATAAGAGTGCGTTTGCAGCTTGCCGCAACCTGGGTCTGTTCAGGGTCTATTTCACTTCGTGATACACCTCGGTGCATGTACATAGCATGTGCCTAGCGAAAGTCGCCACGGTTGGGCTATATTTTTGGAGAAATCAAACCAATTTACTGACCTCTGCTCATGAGCAGAGTACATGAATTTCAAATGAGAGGAAGTTGTGTGCTCCAGTCACATCTCCACCCTCAGTTCACCAAAGTGATTTAGCTTCCTAAATGCTCATCCCAAATTATCCAAAGAGGTATGCGTGTCAGTCGGTTTCGCCTGTAATGAGTCACGCAATATTCTTCCTTCTCCCTTGAAGCCTTGCACAACCCGAACCACCCGTTTCAAAACCTCTTCCTTCGGTTTAACCCAAATAGGATTACAAGCACCTCCAACTGTGAGCGCCACTGAGAGAGGCCCAAATTGCCCATGGATTAAGTGATTTAATTAATCGAGTAGACTTGTCAGTTTGGTTTTGCGTTGGAACTAGTGCTGGCGTACAGAAATGGGCAATGCATAGAAACCATGGCTTTGCCATGATGTATTTTTTTAAACAATTTCCTTCCAGCAATAGTGAAGAGACGTGAATAGAAGCTGCAAGTAGGGTGCCCACCATGTGAGTCGAATGTTTGTTTTAGCGTGTCAAATGTGCAAGCTGAAAGGCTGTGCGCCAAATCGAAGATCACTTTTGCAAGTGCACCGTCACGAACTCGCCAGGAAAACATGAGGCCTGCGTTCAAACCATGCTGCTGCATTTGGGCAATCCTTCTCCTCGCGCTTTTGTGCAAAAGCGTGCAAGGCCACAGTCACTCTCGAGCTGCTTCAAGACTCATCATCCACTCCATACCTGAGTTGTCTTCAGCTAACTCTACGCAGGAGGTGTTCTCTTTCCGGAAGCTTAACAAGACAGCATTCACACCCAATCCCATCGCGTCACTGTCTCTTCCGAGCGTAAGTTCTGGCCGATGCCAAGGCATTGAGCCTAGGCGATGAGCCTAGGCGTTGAGACTCACACTAGTTGTTATGCCACAACCTTATTGAATTCTTGCAGCTGCCGAATATCGGTCATGCACTCTCAGTGCTGTCAATGTATTCAGAAGACGACGCCAAGTTTGAGATATATGTACTTGAAACAGAGGGCAAGTACTGCAGTCATGGGCACAGCCACGGCCACGGTCACGGACACAGTCATGGTCAAGGACACAGTCATGGTCACGGACACAGTCACGGTCACGGACACAGTCACGGCCACGACAGTGGTGAACAAAGCATGACTATGGGTAATACAATCATTTCCATTTTAAAGTTTCCTTCCATTTTCCCTTCCCTTCCCTCCTTCCTTCCTTCCTTCCTTCCTTCCTTCCTTCCTTCCTCCCTTCCTTCCTTGGAAGTGTCACTGGAACCTGCTCTTTCTTTCCATCAAGTGGCACTTTACGCCTTCCTGGGAGTGAGCCTGACCAACGTGTGCTCCTTGACCGGTGCCATTTGCATTCCTCTCAAGCGCTGCAAGCATTTCGACATCTTGCTCAACTTCATGGTTGGTCTGGCTGTCAGTGCGCTTTTCTCAGCATCCGTGCTGGTTCTCATTCCCGAGGTTAGTCAGTCAGTCAGTCAGTCAGTCAGTCCGTCAATCACTTGGCGGTTGTAAGTTAACGTTGTTTGCTCTCTCCTTGCCACAGTCTCTGCAACTGGAACAGGTGCCACTGGAGTTTGGTGGTCAAGGTTTCGGCTTCCTCACCAAACTTGGCTGTGTTCCAGCTGGCCTCCTCTTCTTCTTCATCATCGAGTACCTCCTTCTTATTGCACCGCGAGTATTTCGCGTAAGTTCTCGTGTCCTGCATCGGCATGACCTCGTCGTGGTTAGTGTGGTCGGTGTCATGTTGTAAGTGACGTTTGCTTTTCTGTAGATGGAAGGATCTGAGCAAATATTTGACAGTGAATCGGATGTCGACGAGAAGGTGAGTAAATTGAGATTAGTTGAATATTGCTAAGGTTAATAATGCTGTTGCACTTGAGACGCGGGTGGCATCAGCGTCGAAAGATGTAGACAAGGGAGCATGTTGCAAGGGCTTTAAGTTCACTGACATCGCTCCAGTGGCTTGGATGATTCTCCTGGGTGACTCGGTGCACAATTTCATGGATGGAGTAGCTATTACGGCAGGTTTTATCAGCTCCTCCACAGTGGGCATGACCTTAACGCTGTGTGTGTTGCTGGAAGAACTGCCTCACGAGTTGGGCGACTATGCGGTGCTCATCTCCTCGGGCTTCTCACTCAAAGCTGCACTGTGTGTCAACTTCCTCTCAGCTTGTGCAGCCTACTTGGGCATGATGGCGGGATGGTTGATTGACGAGGAATCGACTGCAGCCCTCTACGTGTTTGCAGGAATGGCTGGTGTCTTTCTCTACATCAGTCTCTCGGACATGGTGAGTGGCGCTTTCGCTGAAATGTCCACACGTCCAATGACCCTCCTCTCCTACTTTCTCACTTGCCTGCGTCTGTATCCCTATTTTTCTAGCTGCCATCACTTCGAAGGTCGTTGGAGAGTAGGGAGAGAAGGAAGAAATCCTCCCTCAGACTCTTTGTCATTCAGTTCGCCGGACTCGTTGTGGGTTGTCTTTGTGTTTGCGGCGTCATGCTTGGAGGCCACTCAATCATGCATTAATTCACCACCTGAACTTGGTGTGTAATGCCTCTTAGACCACATCAAGATGGCCATTTACTGCCAATTCGACTTTTGCTTTTGTTTCTACTCATGCTCATTTGGAATGGCTTGGATGTCACACTGCAGTGCTTTTGCAACTAGTAGATGTTGAGCTCACTTCCATTAGGACTCAAAAGCAAAGGCTGGTTCAGGAAAGCTGTCATGATATGCCTCGGTGTCAGTATATAGTATGTGCCTAGCGCGAAATCATAGCAGTTATTCTTCCTTAATGAAGAAGCCTGGTCCACTTACTGACGTTAATTCAGATTCCACTGATTTGGAACTCAGAGGGAATTGCAGGCTTGAGTCAGTGCTTCTTTATCGGCTAACCAAAGCCAAAGACTTACATGCAGACTATCAGGCATATTTCTGGCGTTCATTACGTCGAGGTTGGGAAGTAGATATGCATATAATAGCAGCTCACTTGTTCTAAGTTCTGAATGAGGTCGGTAAATGGCCAACAATTGCCACAGGGCAGGCCAATCGGGATGCAGATCCTCAAAAGACTCGGCGCACTTTTATTTGGCAAGTGTCCAAACGCACTCTCAATGAATCACGTCGTTGCTGTTGAACTTGTTACCGGACAATAACCAACAGTCCTCTTTGCACCTAATTAACGATCAATTATTGTCTTGGTTCGCATGTACTTGCAGCTATGTTCTGTGGTTTGTAAGTGGAGTTCCTGTGATATCAGAATACCCTTCCTCCTGGTCACTCACTTTCTAGAAACACACACATTCGCTCAGTCACCATATATTACCTCAATGTCTGACAGCAGTTTTCGTTCCGAAAACGCACCGTGGATATCGGAATGCCAAGTTGACGCTGCCTCGGACTGTCGTCTGTCTTTCTGTCTGCTGTCTTTCCTTCGCCAGCTGTCATTTCGCTCCCCTCATTAGGATCAGCAATTACTCTCACTCCATCTCGCCTGTCTACATGCCTGCGTCAACTCTCTTCAGCCTCGTCACACCTTGGTTGAACATGCCTTTATGCAATCGGCTTGGAGAATATATTCTATTGATGCATGTTGCACGGATCGAGTTTTTGGGTTTGGGATTTTCTTCTGTGAAGATTGTTTTTCGGCATGTGTGTGCTGCTTTGAGATGAACAAACATCTTGAATATCTCCCAACCTTGTGGTGGATCCTGTTGTTTGTTGGTTCTCGCGATGAGTTCAGCTAAGTGAAGTTCTCTTTGGGGTAACGCTTTGTTCTATTCCCGACATAGAGTAGAAATAAGCCTGGCTTGTCCTGACCCCTTCTCACAAGCCATACGACTAGATGTCACAACTGATATTTAATGCTATGTACTCAGAATCTCTGCTGAAATGAAATCGCAAACAGCGCCGTTTTCATCTAATGCAGAATTGTTTCCTCATCGACTTGTCATAGGAAGTCAAAGGCTTCGAAGCTATTCGAAGCTCTTTTGGCAGGTTAGGCCTTGTTGACAATCCAGATGGGCGTTCTTCCAATTGGAGGGAGAGTAGTGAAACAATTTCCTTTGCCATCGGCCCGCGAGGTTTCATTCTGATCTTTGGTAATAAGAATTTGGTTTTCCCCATCCTAGGAAAGCATTTTTTGTAATCGTTCTCGTTTGACTATTTGGTGCAATTGCAGAGAACTCAAGTGAAACGATTTTCTCTAGGCTCTTGAAATTGGTTCCAAGCACTATGGACATTTCAACGTAGCAGACTTAATGGCGCAACCTGAAATAAACCACCATGCATCACCT
>JADFDV010000034.1:0-26371 GCA_019097775.1 Moniezia expansa | reverse complement strand
AAACTAGGAGTAGTAAGCACATTAGTATAGTGGAGAGGATCCACATGAGAACACAAACTTTTTCATTCAACATGCAAACATATTCAAAATACATTATCAATTCTCTATTGAAAAATCAAAATAGAAATTGAATTTTAATAGAGTATTTACCTAGGAAAGCAATTGACGATGATTATGAAATGTGCATCGCAACGTTAAACTGAAAGATAAATGCAAAACTAATAAATCAGAATGACGGAAATCATAAATTTGCAGTGTTGTAGTACTAAAATATGCTTAACAACACATGTCTCAATACTAAATTTCCAGTAAATAGAATTCGAAAGGCATCAATTTCGGTAAAATTTATGGATTTTAAACTAAAATGTAGTTAAAAATATTCATTGAAAGTTTTGAATTTGGCAGAAGTTAGCTAGTTAAATTATGCCAAATAAACTAGGAGTAGTAAGCACATTAGTATATTGGAATGATCACATGGAAACACAAACTTTTCATTCAAATGCAAACATATTCAAAAATACATTATCAATTCTCTTTGAAATCAAAATAGAAATTGAATTTCAATAGAATATTTACTTAGGAAAGCAATTGACGATGATTTAGAAATGTGCATCGCAACGTTAAACTGAAAGATAAATGCAAAACTAATAAATCAGAATGACGGAAATCATAAATTTGCAGTGTTGTAGTACTAAAATATGCTTAACAACACATGTCTCAATACTAAATTTCCAGTAAATAGAATTCGAAAGGCATCAATTTCGGTAAAATTTATGGATTTTAAACTAAAATGTAGTTAAAAATATTCATTGAAAGTTTTGAATTTGGCAGAAGTTAGCTAGTTAAATTATGCCAAATAAACTAGGAGTAGTAAGCACATTAGTATATTGGAGAATGATCACATGGAAACACAAACTTTTTCATTCAAATGCAAACATATTCAAAAATACATTATCAATTCTCTTTGAAATCAAAATAGAAATTGAATTTCAATAGAATATTTACTTAGGAAAGCAATTGACGATGATTTAGAAATGTGCATCGCAACGTTAAACTGAAAGATAAATGCAAAACTAATAAATCAGAATGACGGAAATCATAAATTTGCAGTGTTGTAGTACTAAAATATGCTTAACAACACATGTCTCAATACTAAATTTCCAGTAAATAGAATTCGAAAGGCATCAATTTCGGTAAAATTTATGGATTTTAAACTAAAATGTAGTTAAAAATATTCATTGAAAGTTTTGAATTTGGCAGAAGTTAGCTAGTTAAATTATGCCAAATAAACTAGGAGTAGTAAGCACATTAGTATATTGGAGAATGATCACATGGAAACACAAACTTTTTCATTCAAATGCAAACATATTCAAAAATACATTATCAATTCTCTTTGAAATCAAAATAGAAATTGAATTTCAATAGAATATTTACTTAGGAAAGCAATTGACGATGATTTAGAAATGTGCATCGCAACGTTAAACTGAAAGATAAATGCAAAACTAATAAATCAGAATGACGGAAATCATAAATTTGCAGTGTTGTAGTACTAAAATATGCTTAACAACACATGTCTCAATACTAAATTTCCAGTAAATAGAATTCGAAAGGCATCAATTTCGGTAAAATTTATGGATTTTAAACTAAAATGTAGTTAAAAATATTCATTGAAAGTTTTGAATTTGGCAGAAGTTAGCTAGTTAAATTATGCCAAATAAACTAGGAGTAGTAAGCACATTAGTATATTGGAGAATGATCACATGGAAACACAAACTTTTTCATTCAAATGCAAACATATTCAAAAATACATTATCAATTCTCTTTGAAATCAAAATAGAAATTGAATTTCAATAGAATATTTACTTAGGAAAGCAATTGACGATGATTTAGAAATGTGCATCGCAACGTTAAACTGAAAGATAAATGCAAAACTAATAAATCAGAATGACGGAAATCATAAATTTGCAGTGTTGTAGTACTAAAATATGCTTAACAACACATGTCTCAATACTAAATTTCCAGTAAATAGAATTCGAAAGGCATCAATTTCGGTAAAATTTATGGATTTTAAACTAAAATGTAGTTAAAAATATTCATTGAAAGTTTTGAATTTGGCAGAAGTTAGCTAGTTAAATTATGCCAAATAAACTAGGAGTAGTAAGCACATTAGTATATTGGAGAATGATCACATGGAAACACAAACTTTTTCATTCAAATGCAAACATATTCAAAAATACATTATCAATTCTCTTTGAAATCAAAATAGAAATTGAATTTCAATAGAATATTTACTTAGGAAAGCAATTGACGATGATTTAGAAATGTGCATCGCAACGTTAAACTGAAAGATAAATGCAAAACTAATAAATCAGAATGACGGAAATCATAAATTTGCAGTGTTGTAGTACTAAAATATGCTTAACAACACATGTCTCAATACTAAATTTCCAGTAAATAGAATTCGAAAGGCATCAATTTCGGTAAAATTTATGGATTTTAAACTAAAATGTAGTTAAAAATATTCATTGAAAGTTTTGAATTTGGCAGAAGTTAGCTAGTTAAATTATGCCAAATAAACTAGGAGTAGTAAGCACATTAGTATATTGGAGAATGATCACATGGAAACACAAACTTTTTCATTCAAATGCAAACATATTCAAAAATACATTATCAATTCTCTTTGAAATCAAAATAGAAATTGAATTTCAATAGAATATTTACTTAGGAAAGCAATTGACGATGATTTAGAAATGTGCATCGCAACGTTAAACTGAAAGATAAATGCAAAACTAATAAATCAGAATGACGGAAATCATAAATTTGCAGTGTTGTAGTACTAAAATATGCTTAACAACACATGTCTCAATACTAAATTTCCAGTAAATAGAATTCGAAAGGCATCAATTTCGGTAAAATTTATGGATTTTAAACTAAAATGTAGTTAAAAATATTCATTGAAAGTTTTGAATTTGGCAGAAGTTAGCTAGTTAAATTATGCCAAATAAACTAGGAGTAGTAAGCACATTAGTATATTGGAGAATGATCACATGGAAACACAAACTTTTTCATTCAAATGCAAACATATTCAAAAATACATTATCAATTCTCTTTGAAATCAAAATAGAAATTGAATTTCAATAGAATATTTACTTAGGAAAGCAATTGACGATGATTTAGAAATGTGCATCGCAACGTTAAACTGAAAGATAAATGCAAAACTAATAAATCAGAATGACGGAAATCATAAATTTGCAGTGTTGTAGTACTAAAATATGCTTAACAACACATGTCTCAATACTAAATTTCCAGTAAATAGAATTCGAAAGGCATCAATTTCGGTAAAATTTATGGATTTTAAACTAAAATGTAGTTAAAAATATTCATTGAAAGTTTTGAATTTGGCAGAAGTTAGCTAGTTAAATTATGCCAAATAAACTAGGAGTAGTAAGCACATTAGTATATTGGAGAATGATCACATGGAAACACAAACTTTTTCATTCAAATGCAAACATATTCAAAAATACATTATCAATTCTCTTTGAAATCAAAATAGAAATTGAATTTCAATAGAATATTTACTTAGGAAAGCAATTGACGATGATTTAGAAATGTGCATCGCAACGTTAAACTGAAAGATAAATGCAAAACTAATAAATCAGAATGACGGAAATCATAAATTTGCAGTGTTGTAGTACTAAAATATGCTTAACAACACATGTCTCAATACTAAATTTCCAGTAAATAGAATTCGAAAGGCATCAATTTCGGTAAAATTTATGGATTTTAAACTAAAATGTAGTTAAAAATATTCATTGAAAGTTTTGAATTTGGCAGAAGTTAGCTAGTTAAATTATGCCAAATAAACTAGGAGTAGTAAGCACATTAGTATATTGGAGAATGATCACATGGAAACACAAACTTTTTCATTCAAATGCAAACATATTCAAAAATACATTATCAATTCTCTTTGAAATCAAAATAGAAATTGAATTTCAATAGAATATTTACTTAGGAAAGCAATTGACGATGATTTAGAAATGTGCATCGCAACGTTAAACTGAAAGATAAATGCAAAACTAATAAATCAGAATGACGGAAATCATAAATTTGCAGTGTTGTAGTACTAAAATATGCTTAACAACACATGTCTCAATACTAAATTTCCAGTAAATAGAATTCGAAAGGCATCAATTTCGGTAAAATTTATGGATTTTAAACTAAAATGTAGTTAAAAATATTCATTGAAAGTTTTGAATTTGGCAGAAGTTAGCTAGTTAAATTATGCCAAATAAACTAGGAGTAGTAAGCACATTAGTATATTGGAGAATGATCACATGGAAACACAAACTTTTTCATTCAAATGCAAACATATTCAAAAATACATTATCAATTCTCTTTGAAATCAAAATAGAAATTGAATTTCAATAGAATATTTACTTAGGAAAGCAATTGACGATGATTTAGAAATGTGCATCGCAACGTTAAACTGAAAGATAAATGCAAAACTAATAAATCAGAATGACGGAAATCATAAATTTGCAGTGTTGTAGTACTAAAATATGCTTAACAACACATGTCTCAATACTAAATTTCCAGTAAATAGAATTCGAAAGGCATCAATTTCGGTAAAATTTATGGATTTTAAACTAAAATGTAGTTAAAAATATTCATTGAAAGTTTTGAATTTGGCAGAAGTTAGCTAGTTAAATTATGCCAAATAAACTAGGAGTAGTAAGCACATTAGTATATTGGAGAATGATCACATGGAAACACAAACTTTTTCATTCAAATGCAAACATATTCAAAAATACATTATCAATTCTCTTTGAAATCAAAATAGAAATTGAATTTCAATAGAATATTTACTTAGGAAAGCAATTGACGATGATTTAGAAATGTGCATCGCAACGTTAAACTGAAAGATAAATGCAAAACTAATAAATCAGAATGACGGAAATCATAAATTTGCAGTGTTGTAGTACTAAAATATGCTTAACAACACATGTCTCAATACTAAATTTCCAGTAAATAGAATTCGAAAGGCATCAATTTCGGTAAAATTTATGGATTTTAAACTAAAATGTAGTTAAAAATATTCATTGAAAGTTTTGAATTTGGCAGAAGTTAGCTAGTTAAATTATGCCAAATAAACTAGGAGTAGTAAGCACATTAGTATATTGGAGAATGATCACATGGAAACACAAACTTTTTCATTCAAATGCAAACATATTCAAAAATACATTATCAATTCTCTTTGAAATCAAAATAGAAATTGAATTTCAATAGAATATTTACTTAGGAAAGCAATTGACGATGATTTAGAAATGTGCATCGCAACGTTAAACTGAAAGATAAATGCAAAACTAATAAATCAGAATGACGGAAATCATAAATTTGCAGTGTTGTAGTACTAAAATATGCTTAACAACACATGTCTCAATACTAAATTTCCAGTAAATAGAATTCGAAAGGCATCAATTTCGGTAAAATTTATGGATTTTAAACTAAAATGTAGTTAAAAATATTCATTGAAAGTTTTGAATTTGGCAGAAGTTAGCTAGTTAAATTATGCCAAATAAACTAGGAGTAGTAAGCACATTAGTATATTGGAGAATGATCACATGGAAACACAAACTTTTTCATTCAAATGCAAACATATTCAAAAATACATTATCAATTCTCTTTGAAATCAAAATAGAAATTGAATTTCAATAGAATATTTACTTAGGAAAGCAATTGACGATGATTTAGAAATGTGCATCGCAACGTTAAACTGAAAGATAAATGCAAAACTAATAAATCAGAATGACGGAAATCATAAATTTGCAGTGTTGTAGTACTAAAATATGCTTAACAACACATGTCTCAATACTAAATTTCCAGTAAATAGAATTCGAAAGGCATCAATTTCGGTAAAATTTATGGATTTTAAACTAAAATGTAGTTAAAAATATTCATTGAAAGTTTTGAATTTGGCAGAAGTTAGCTAGTTAAATTATGCCAAATAAACTAGGAGTAGTAAGCACATTAGTATATTGGAGAATGATCACATGGAAACACAAACTTTTTCATTCAAATGCAAACATATTCAAAAATACATTATCAATTCTCTTTGAAATCAAAATAGAAATTGAATTTCAATAGAATATTTACTTAGGAAAGCAATTGACGATGATTTAGAAATGTGCATCGCAACGTTAAACTGAAAGATAAATGCAAAACTAATAAATCAGAATGACGGAAATCATAAATTTGCAGTGTTGTAGTACTAAAATATGCTTAACAACACATGTCTCAATACTAAATTTCCAGTAAATAGAATTCGAAAGGCATCAATTTCGGTAAAATTTATGGATTTTAAACTAAAATGTAGTTAAAAATATTCATTGAAAGTTTTGAATTTGGCAGAAGTTAGCTAGTTAAATTATGCCAAATAAACTAGGAGTAGTAAGCACATTAGTATATTGGAGAATGATCACATGGAAACACAAACTTTTTCATTCAAATGCAAACATATTCAAAAATACATTATCAATTCTCTTTGAAATCAAAATAGAAATTGAATTTCAATAGAATATTTACTTAGGAAAGCAATTGACGATGATTTAGAAATGTGCATCGCAACGTTAAACTGAAAGATAAATGCAAAACTAATAAATCAGAATGACGGAAATCATAAATTTGCAGTGTTGTAGTACTAAAATATGCTTAACAACACATGTCTCAATACTAAATTTCCAGTAAATAGAATTCGAAAGGCATCAATTTCGGTAAAATTTATGGATTTTAAACTAAAATGTAGTTAAAAATATTCATTGAAAGTTTTGAATTTGGCAGAAGTTAGCTAGTTAAATTATGCCAAATAAACTAGGAGTAGTAAGCACATTAGTATATTGGAGAATGATCACATGGAAACACAAACTTTTTCATTCAAATGCAAACATATTCAAAAATACATTATCAATTCTCTTTGAAATCAAAATAGAAATTGAATTTCAATAGAATATTTACTTAGGAAAGCAATTGACGATGATTTAGAAATGTGCATCGCAACGTTAAACTGAAAGATAAATGCAAAACTAATAAATCAGAATGACGGAAATCATAAATTTGCAGTGTTGTAGTACTAAAATATGCTTAACAACACATGTCTCAATACTAAATTTCCAGTAAATAGAATTCGAAAGGCATCAATTTCGGTAAAATTTATGGATTTTAAACTAAAATGTAGTTAAAAATATTCATTGAAAGTTTTGAATTTGGCAGAAGTTAGCTAGTTAAATTATGCCAAATAAACTAGGAGTAGTAAGCACATTAGTATATTGGAGAATGATCACATGGAAACACAAACTTTTTCATTCAAATGCAAACATATTCAAAAATACATTATCAATTCTCTTTGAAATCAAAATAGAAATTGAATTTCAATAGAATATTTACTTAGGAAAGCAATTGACGATGATTTAGAAATGTGCATCGCAACGTTAAACTGAAAGATAAATGCAAAACTAATAAATCAGAATGACGGAAATCATAAATTTGCAGTGTTGTAGTACTAAAATATGCTTAACAACACATGTCTCAATACTAAATTTCCAGTAAATAGAATTCGAAAGGCATCAATTTCGGTAAAATTTATGGATTTTAAACTAAAATGTAGTTAAAAATATTCATTGAAAGTTTTGAATTTGGCAGAAGTTAGCTAGTTAAATTATGCCAAATAAACTAGGAGTAGTAAGCACATTAGTATATTGGAGAATGATCACATGGAAACACAAACTTTTTCATTCAAATGCAAACATATTCAAAAATACATTATCAATTCTCTTTGAAATCAAAATAGAAATTGAATTTCAATAGAATATTTACTTAGGAAAGCAATTGACGATGATTTAGAAATGTGCATCGCAACGTTAAACTGAAAGATAAATGCAAAACTAATAAATCAGAATGACGGAAATCATAAATTTGCAGTGTTGTAGTACTAAAATATGCTTAACAACACATGTCTCAATACTAAATTTCCAGTAAATAGAATTCGAAAGGCATCAATTTCGGTAAAATTTATGGATTTTAAACTAAAATGTAGTTAAAAATATTCATTGAAAGTTTTGAATTTGGCAGAAGTTAGCTAGTTAAATTATGCCAAATAAACTAGGAGTAGTAAGCACATTAGTATATTGGAGAATGATCACATGGAAACACAAACTTTTTCATTCAAATGCAAACATATTCAAAAATACATTATCAATTCTCTTTGAAATCAAAATAGAAATTGAATTTCAATAGAATATTTACTTAGGAAAGCAATTGACGATGATTTAGAAATGTGCATCGCAACGTTAAACTGAAAGATAAATTAAATAAAGCCAAAAACTAATAATCAGAATGACGGAAATCATAAATTTGCAGTGTTGTAGTACTAAAATATGCTTAACAACACATGTCTCAATATAAATTTCCAGTAAATAGAATTCGAAAGGCATCAATTTCGGTAAAATTTTGGATTTTAAACTAAAATTAGTTAAAAATATCATTGAAAGTTTTGAATTTGGCAGAAGTTAGCTGTAAATTATGCCAAATAAACTAGGAGTAGTAAGCACATTAGTATATTGGAGAATGATCACATGGAAACACAAACTTTTCATTCAAATGCAAACATATTCAAAAATACATTATCAATTCTCTTGAAATCAAATAGAAATTGAATTTCAATAGAATATACTTAGGAAAGCAATTGACGATGATTTAGAAATGTGCATCGCAAAGTTAAACTGAAAGATAAATGCAAAACTATAAATCAGAATGACGGAAATCATAAATTTGCAGTGTTTTAGTACTAAAATATGCTTAAAACAACATGTCTCATACTAAATTTCCAGTAAATAGAATTCGAAAGGCATCAATTTCGGTAAAATTTATGGATTTAAACTAAAATGTAGTTAAAAATATTCATTGAAAGTTTTGAATTTGGCAGAAGTTAGCTAGTGTAATTATGCCAAATAAACTAGGAGTAGTAAGCACATTAGTATATTGGAGAATGATCACATGGAACACAAACTTTTCATTCAAATGCAAACAATTCAAAATACATTATCAATTCTCTTGAAATCAAAATAGAAATTGAATTTCAATAGAATATTACTTAGGAAAGCAATTGACGATGATTTAGAAATGTGCATGCAACGTTAAACTGAAAGATAAATGCAAAACTAATAAATCAGAATGACGGAAATCATAAATTTGCAGTGTTGTAGTACTAAATATGCTTAACAACAAATGTCTCAATACTAAATTTCCAGTAAATAGAATTAAAGGCATCAATTTCGGTAAAATTTATGGATTTTAAACTAAAATTAGTTAAAAATATTCATTGAAAGTTTGAATTTGGCAGAAGTTAGCTAGTAAATTATGCCAAATAAACTAGGAGTAGTAAGCACATTAGTATATTGGAGAATGATCACATGGAAACACAAACTTTTCATTCAAATGCAAACATATTCAAAAATACATTATCCATTCTCTTGAAATCAAAATAGAAATGAATTTCAATAGAATATTTACTTAGGAAAGCAATGACGATGATTTAGAAATGTGCATCGCAACGTTAAACTGAAGATAAATGCAAAACTAATAAATCAGAATGACGGGAATCATAAATTTGCAGTGTTGTAGTAATAAATATGCTTAACAACACATGTCTCAATACTAAATTTCCAGTAAATAGAATTCGAAAGGCATCAATTTCGGTAAAATTTATGGATTTAAACTAAAATGTAGTTAAAAATATTCATTGAAAGTTTTGAATTTGGCAGAAGTTAGCTAGTTAAATTATGCCAAAATAACTAGGAGTAGTAAGCACAAGTATATTGGAGAATGATCACATGGAAACACAAACTTTTCATTCAAATGCAACATATTCAAAAATACATTATCAATTCTCTTGAAATCAAAATAGAAATTGAATTTCAATAGAATATTTACTGGAAAGCAATTGACGGATTTAGAAATGTGCATCGCAACGAAACTGAAAGATAAATGCAAAACTAATAAATCAGAATGACGGAAATCATAAATTTGCAGTGTTGTAGTACTAAAATTGCTTAACAACACATGTCTCAATACTAAATTTCCAGTAAATAGAATTCGAAAGCATCAATTTCGGTAAAATTTATGGATTTAAACTAAAATGTAGTTAAAAATATTCATTGAAAGTTTTGAATTTGGCGAAGTTAGCTAGTTAAATTATGCCAAATAAACTAGGTAGTAAGCACATTAGTATATTGGAGAATGATCACATGGAAACACAAACTTTTCATTCAAATGCAAACATATTCAAAATAACATTATCAATTCTCTTTGAAATCAAAATAGAAATTGAATTTCAATAGAATATTTACTTAGGAAAGCAATTGACGATGATTTAGAAATGTGCATCGAACGTTAAACTGAAAGATAAATGCAAAACTAATAAATCAGAATGACGGAAACTAATTTGCAGTGTTGTAGTACTAAAATATGCTTAAAAACACATGTCTCAATACTAATTTCCAGTAAATAGAATTCGAAAGGCATCAATTTCGGTAAAATTTATGGATTTAAACTAAATGTAGTTAAAAATATTCATTGAAAGTTTTGAATTTGGGAAGTTAGCTAGTTAAATTATGCCAAATAAACTAGGAGTAGTAAGCACATTAGTATATTGGAGAATGATCACATGGAAACACAAACTTTTTCATTCAATGCAAACATATTCAAAAATACATTATCAATTCTCTTTGAAATCAAAATAGAAATTGAATTTCAATAGAATATTTACTTAGGAAAGCAATTGACGATGATTAGAAATGTGCATCGCAACGTTAAACTGAAAGATAAATGCAAAACTAATAAATCAGAATGACGGAAATCATAAATTTGCAGTGTGTAGTACTAAAATATGCTTAACAACACATGTCTCAATACTAAATTTCCAGTAAATAGAATTCGAAAGGCATCAATTTCGGTAAAATTTATGGATTTTAACTAAAATTAGTTAAAAATATTCATTGAAGTTTGAATTTGGCAGAAGTTAGCTAGTAAATTATGCCAAATAAACTAGGAGTAGTAAGCACATTAGTAATTGGAGAATGATCACATGGAAACACAAACTTTTCATTCAAATGCAAACATATTCAAAAATACATATCAATTCTCTTTGAAATCAAAATGAAATTGAATTTCAATAGAATATTACTTAGGAAAGCAATTGACGATGATTTAGAAATGTGCATCGCAACGTTAAAATGAAGATAAATGCAAAACTAATAAATCAGAATGACGGAAATCATAAATTTGCAGTGTTTTAGTACTAAAATATGCTTAACACACACATGTCTCAATACTAAATTTCCAGTAAATAGAATTCGAAAGGCATCAATTTCGGTAAAATTTATGGATTTTAAACTAAAATGTAGTTAAAAATATTCATTGAAAGTTTGAATTTGGCAGAAGTTAGCTAGTTAAATTATGCCAAATAAACTAGGAGTAGTAAGCACATTAGTATATTGGAGAATGATCACATGGAAACACAAACTTTTCATTCAAATGCAAACATATTCAAAAATACATTATCAATTCTCTTTGAAATCAAAATAGAAATTGATTTCAATAGAATATTTACTTAGGAAAGCAATTGACGATGATTTAGAAATGTGCATCGCAACGTTAAACTGAAAGATAAAGCAAAACTAATAAATCAGAATGACGGAAATCATAAATTGCCGTGTTGTAGTACTAAAATATGCTTAACAACACATGTCTCAATACTAAATTTCCAGTAAATAGAATTCGAAAGGCATCAATTTCGGTAAAATTTATGGATTTTAAACTAAAATGTAGTTAAAAATATTCATTGAAAGTTTTGAATTTGGCAGAAGTTAGGTAGTTAATTATGCCAAATAAACTAGGAGTAGTAAGCACATTAGTATATTGGAGAATGATCACATTACATTCATTCATTTCATTTTTTTCAATTTTTTTTTTAATTCTATTTATAAAGTAATTTTCTTTAGTAGTATTATTTTATTAATTACGTAAAAATTGTTGTTATATATGTTGTATTTTTGAAAATTGGTTTAACTTAAAAATTTTAAAATTATCAATTCTTATCTCTTTTAAATTCTTTTTCATTTTTTAATGCATTTGCATCTTTAGTTTTTATATTCATACTTGTCTTTTAGAATTTTTTTTTTTTTTAATTATATTGTTTAAATAGATAATGGTATAATTGTGTCTTATTGTGTTAAATTAAATTTATTTTAAGTAAATTTAGTTTTAATTTTGTTGTTATGATGTTGAATTTATTATAGGTATAGTTATTTTTATTAATTCACTGGAAACACAAACTTTTTCTCAAATGCAAACATATTCAAAAAAACATTATCAATTCTCTTTGAAATCAAAATAGAAATTGAATTTCAATAGAATATTTACTTAGGAAAGCAATTGACGATGATTTAGAAATGTGCATCGCAACGTTAAACTGAAAGATAAATGCAAAACTAATAAATCAGAATGACGGAAATCATAATTTGCAGTGTTGTAGTACTAAAATATGCTTAACAACACATGTCTCAATACTAAATTTCCAGTAAATAGAATTCGAAAGGCATCAATTTCGGTAAAATTTATGGATTTTAAACTAAAATTAGTTAAAAATATCATTGAAAGTTTTGAATTTGGCAGAAGTAGCTAGTAAATTATGCCAAATAAACTGGAGTAGTAAGCACATTAGTATATTGGAGAATGATCACATGGAACACAAACTTTTCATTCAAATGCAAACATATTCAAAAATACATTATCAATTCTCTTTGAAATCAAAATAGAAATTGAATTTCAATAGAATATTACTTAGGAAAGCATATGACGATGATTAGAAATGTGCACGCAACGTTAAACTGAAAGATAAATGCAAAAATATAAATAGAATGACGGAAATCATAAAATTGCAGTGTTGTAGTACTAAAATATGCTTAACAAACAATGTCTCAATACTAAATTTCAGTAAATAGAATTCGAAAGGCATCAATTTCGGTAAAATTTAGGATTTTAAACTAAAATGTAGTTAAAAATATTCATTGAAAGTTTTGAATTTGGCAGAAGTTAGCTAGTTAAATTATGCCAAATAAACTAGGAGTAGTAAGCACATTAGTATAGGAGAATGATCACATGGAAACACAAACTTTTTCATTCAAATGCAAACATATTCAAAAATACATTATCAATTCTCTTTGAAATCAAAATAGAAATTGAATTTCAATAGAATATTACTTAGGAAAGCACATTGACGTGATTTAGAAATGTGCATCGCAACGTTAAACTGAAAGATAAATGCAAAAACTATAAATCAGAATGACGGAAATCATAAATTGCAGTGTTGTAGTACTAAATATGCTTAACAACACAGTCTCAATACTAAATTTCCAGTAAATAGAATTCGAAAGGCATCAATTTCGGTAAATTTATGGATTTTAAACTAAAATGTAGTTAAAAATATTCATTGAAAGTTTTGAATTGGCAGAAGTTAGCTAGTTAAATTATGCCAAATAAACTAGGAGTAGTAAGCACATTAGTAATTGGAGAATGATCACATGGAAACACAAACTTTTTCATTCAAATGCAAACATATTCAAAAATACATTATCATTCTCTGAAATCAAAATAGAAATTGAATTTCAATAGAATATTTACTAGGAAAGCAATTGACGATGATTTAGAAATGTGCATCGCAACGTTAAACTGAAAGAAAATGCAAAACTAATAAATCAGAATGACGGAAATCATAAAATTGCAGTGTTGTAGTACTAAAATATGCTAACAACACATGTCTCAATACAAATTTCCAGTAAATAGAATTCGAAAGGCATCAATTTCGGTAAAATTATGGATTTTAAACTAAAATGTAGTTAAAAATATTCATTGAAAGTTTTGAATTTGGGCAGAAGTAGTAGTTAAATTATGCCAAATAAACTAGGAGTAGAAGCACATTAGTATATTGGAGAATGATCACATGGAAACACAAACTTTCATTCAAATGCAAACAATTCAAAAATACATTATCAATTCTCTTTGAAATCAAAATAGAAATTGAATTTCAATAGATATTTACTTAGGAAAGCAATTGGATGATTTAGAAATGTGCATCGCAACGTTAAACTGAAAGATAAATGCAAAACTAAAAATCAGAATGACGGAAATCATAAATTGCAGTGTTGGAGTACTAAAATATGCTAACTCTCAATACTAAATTTCCAGTAAATAGAATTCGAAAGGCATCAATTTCGGTAAAATTTATGGATTTTAAACTAAAATGTAGTTAAAAATATTCATTGAAAGTTTTGAATTTGGCAGAAGTTAGCTAGTTAAATTATGCCAAATAAACTAGGAGTAGTAAGCACATTAGTATATTGGAGAATGATCACATGGAAACACAAACTTTTTCATTCAAATGCAAACATATTCAAAAATACATTATCAATTCTCTTTGAAATCAAAATAGAAATTGAATTTCAATAGAATATTTACTTAGGAAAGCAATTGACGATGATTTAGAAATGTGCATCGCAACGTTAAACTGAAAGATAAATGCAAAACTAATAAATCAGAATGACGGAAATCATAAATTTGCAGTGTTGTAGTACTAAAATATGCTTAACAACACATGTCTCAATACTAAATTTCCAGTAAATAGAATTCGAAAGGCATCAATTTCGGTAAAATTTATGGATTTTAAACTAAAATGTAGTTAAAAATATTCATTGAAAGTTTTGAATTTGGCAGAAGTTAGCTAGTTAAATTATGCCAAATAAACTAGGAGTAGTAAGCACATTAGTATATTGGAGAATGATCACATGGAAACACAAACTTTTTCATTCAAATGCAAACATATTCAAAAATACATTATCAATTCTCTTTGAAATCAAAATAGAAATTGAATTTCAATAGAATATTTACTTAGGAAAGCAATTGACGATGATTTAGAAATGTGCATCGCAACGTTAAACTGAAAGATAAATGCAAAACTAATAAATCAGAATGACGGAAATCATAAATTTGCAGTGTTGTAGTACTAAAATATGCTTAACAACACATGTCTCAATACTAAATTTCCAGTAAATAGAATTCGAAAGGCATCAATTTCGGTAAAATTTATGGATTTTAAACTAAAATGTAGTTAAAAATATTCATTGAAAGTTTTGAATTTGGCAGAAGTTAGCTAGTTAAATTATGCCAAATAAACTAGGAGTAGTAAGCACATTAGTATATTGGAGAATGATCACATGGAAACACAAACTTTTTCATTCAAATGCAAACATATTCAAAAATACATTATCAATTCTCTTTGAAATCAAAATAGAAATTGAATTTCAATAGAATATTTACTTAGGAAAGCAATTGACGATGATTTAGAAATGTGCATCGCAACGTTAAACTGAAAGATAAATGCAAAACTAATAAATCAGAATGACGGAAATCATAAATTTGCAGTGTTGTAGTACTAAAATATGCTTAACAACACATGTCTCAATACTAAATTTCCAGTAAATAGAATTCGAAAGGCATCAATTTCGGTAAAATTTATGGATTTTAAACTAAAATGTAGTTAAAAATATTCATTGAAAGTTTTGAATTTGGCAGAAGTTAGCTAGTTAAATTATGCCAAATAAACTAGGAGTAGTAAGCACATTAGTATATTGGAGAATGATCACATGGAAACACAAACTTTTTCATTCAAATGCAAACATATTCAAAAATACATTATCAATTCTCTTTGAAATCAAAATAGAAATTGAATTTCAATAGAATATTTACTTAGGAAAGCAATTGACGATGATTTAGAAATGTGCATCGCAACGTTAAACTGAAAGATAAATGCAAAACTAATAAATCAGAATGACGGAAATCATAAATTTGCAGTGTTGTAGTACTAAAATATGCTTAACAACACATGTCTCAATACTAAATTTCCAGTAAATAGAATTCGAAAGGCATCAATTTCGGTAAAATTTATGGATTTTAAACTAAAATGTAGTTAAAAATATTCATTGAAAGTTTTGAATTTGGCAGAAGTTAGCTAGTTAAATTATGCCAAATAAACTAGGAGTAGTAAGCACATTAGTATATTGGAGAATGATCACATGGAAACACAAACTTTTTCATTCAAATGCAAACATATTCAAAAATACATTATCAATTCTCTTTGAAATCAAAATAGAAATTGAATTTCAATAGAATATTTACTTAGGAAAGCAATTGACGATGATTTAGAAATGTGCATCGCAACGTTAAACTGAAAGATAAATGCAAAACTAATAAATCAGAATGACGGAAATCATAAATTTGCAGTGTTGTAGTACTAAAATATGCTTAACAACACATGTCTCAATACTAAATTTCCAGTAAATAGAATTCGAAAGGCATCAATTTCGGTAAAATTTATGGATTTTAAACTAAAATGTAGTTAAAAATATTCATTGAAAGTTTTGAATTTGGCAGAAGTTAGCTAGTTAAATTATGCCAAATAAACTAGGAGTAGTAAGCACATTAGTATATTGGAGAATGATCACATGGAAACACAAACTTTTTCATTCAAATGCAAACATATTCAAAAATACATTATCAATTCTCTTTGAAATCAAAATAGAAATTGAATTTCAATAGAATATTTACTTAGGAAAGCAATTGACGATGATTTAGAAATGTGCATCGCAACGTTAAACTGAAAGATAAATGCAAAACTAATAAATCAGAATGACGGAAATCATAAATTTGCAGTGTTGTAGTACTAAAATATGCTTAACAACACATGTCTCAATACTAAATTTCCAGTAAATAGAATTCGAAAGGCATCAATTTCGGTAAAATTTATGGATTTTAAACTAAAATGTAGTTAAAAATATTCATTGAAAGTTTTGAATTTGGCAGAAGTTAGCTAGTTAAATTATGCCAAATAAACTAGGAGTAGTAAGCACATTAGTATATTGGAGAATGATCACATGGAAACACAAACTTTTTCATTCAAATGCAAACATATTCAAAAATACATTATCAATTCTCTTTGAAATCAAAATAGAAATTGAATTTCAATAGAATATTTACTTAGGAAAGCAATTGACGATGATTTAGAAATGTGCATCGCAACGTTAAACTGAAAGATAAATGCAAAACTAATAAATCAGAATGACGGAAATCATAAATTTGCAGTGTTGTAGTACTAAAATATGCTTAACAACACATGTCTCAATACTAAATTTCCAGTAAATAGAATTCGAAAGGCATCAATTTCGGTAAAATTTATGGATTTTAAACTAAAATGTAGTTAAAAATATTCATTGAAAGTTTTGAATTTGGCAGAAGTTAGCTAGTTAAATTATGCCAAATAAACTAGGAGTAGTAAGCACATTAGTATATTGGAGAATGATCACATGGAAACACAAACTTTTTCATTCAAATGCAAACATATTCAAAAATACATTATCAATTCTCTTTGAAATCAAAATAGAAATTGAATTTCAATAGAATATTTACTTAGGAAAGCAATTGACGATGATTTAGAAATGTGCATCGCAACGTTAAACTGAAAGATAAATGCAAAACTAATAAATCAGAATGACGGAAATCATAAATTTGCAGTGTTGTAGTACTAAAATATGCTTAACAACACATGTCTCAATACTAAATTTCCAGTAAATAGAATTCGAAAGGCATCAATTTCGGTAAAATTTATGGATTTTAAACTAAAATGTAGTTAAAAATATTCATTGAAAGTTTTGAATTTGGCAGAAGTTAGCTAGTTAAATTATGCCAAATAAACTAGGAGTAGTAAGCACATTAGTATATTGGAGAATGATCACATGGAAACACAAACTTTTTCATTCAAATGCAAACATATTCAAAAATACATTATCAATTCTCTTTGAAATCAAAATAGAAATTGAATTTCAATAGAATATTTACTTAGGAAAGCAATTGACGATGATTTAGAAATGTGCATCGCAACGTTAAACTGAAAGATAAATGCAAAACTAATAAATCAGAATGACGGAAATCATAAATTTGCAGTGTTGTAGTACTAAAATATGCTTAACAACACATGTCTCAATACTAAATTTCCAGTAAATAGAATTCGAAAGGCATCAATTTCGGTAAAATTTATGGATTTTAAACTAAAATGTAGTTAAAAATATTCATTGAAAGTTTTGAATTTGGCAGAAGTTAGCTAGTTAAATTATGCCAAATAAACTAGGAGTAGTAAGCACATTAGTATATTGGAGAATGATCACATGGAAACACAAACTTTTTCATTCAAATGCAAACATATTCAAAAATACATTATCAATTCTCTTTGAAATCAAAATAGAAATTGAATTTCAATAGAATATTTACTTAGGAAAGCAATTGACGATGATTTAGAAATGTGCATCGCAACGTTAAACTGAAAGATAAATGCAAAACTAATAAATCAGAATGACGGAAATCATAAATTTGCAGTGTTGTAGTACTAAAATATGCTTAACAACACATGTCTCAATACTAAATTTCCAGTAAATAGAATTCGAAAGGCATCAATTTCGGTAAAATTTATGGATTTTAAACTAAAATGTAGTTAAAAATATTCATTGAAAGTTTTGAATTTGGCAGAAGTTAGCTAGTTAAATTATGCCAAATAAACTAGGAGTAGTAAGCACATTAGTATATTGGAGAATGATCACATGGAAACACAAACTTTTTCATTCAAATGCAAACATATTCAAAAATACATTATCAATTCTCTTTGAAATCAAAATAGAAATTGAATTTCAATAGAATATTTACTTAGGAAAGCAATTGACGATGATTTAGAAATGTGCATCGCAACGTTAAACTGAAAGATAAATGCAAAACTAATAAATCAGAATGACGGAAATCATAAATTTGCAGTGTTGTAGTACTAAAATATGCTTAACAACACATGTCTCAATACTAAATTTCCAGTAAATAGAATTCGAAAGGCATCAATTTCGGTAAAATTTATGGATTTTAAACTAAAATGTAGTTAAAAATATTCATTGAAAGTTTTGAATTTGGCAGAAGTTAGCTAGTTAAATTATGCCAAATAAACTAGGAGTAGTAAGCACATTAGTATATTGGAGAATGATCACATGGAAACACAAACTTTTTCATTCAAATGCAAACATATTCAAAAATACATTATCAATTCTCTTTGAAATCAAAATAGAAATTGAATTTCAATAGAATATTTACTTAGGAAAGCAATTGACGATGATTTAGAAATGTGCATCGCAACGTTAAACTGAAAGATAAATGCAAAACTAATAAATCAGAATGACGGAAATCATAAATTTGCAGTGTTGTAGTACTAAAATATGCTTAACAACACATGTCTCAATACTAAATTTCCAGTAAATAGAATTCGAAAGGCATCAATTTCGGTAAAATTTATGGATTTTAAACTAAAATGTAGTTAAAAATATTCATTGAAAGTTTTGAATTTGGCAGAAGTTAGCTAGTTAAATTATGCCAAATAAACTAGGAGTAGTAAGCACATTAGTATATTGGAGAATGATCACATGGAAACACAAACTTTTTCATTCAAATGCAAACATATTCAAAAATACATTATCAATTCTCTTTGAAATCAAAATAGAAATTGAATTTCAATAGAATATTTACTTAGGAAAGCAATTGACGATGATTTAGAAATGTGCATCGCAACGTTAAACTGAAAGATAAATGCAAAACTAATAAATCAGAATGACGGAAATCATAAATTTGCAGTGTTGTAGTACTAAAATATGCTTAACAACACATGTCTCAATACTAAATTTCCAGTAAATAGAATTCGAAAGGCATCAATTTCGGTAAAATTTATGGATTTTAAACTAAAATGTAGTTAAAAATATTCATTGAAAGTTTTGAATTTGGCAGAAGTTAGCTAGTTAAATTATGCCAAATAAACTAGGAGTAGTAAGCACATTAGTATATTGGAGAATGATCACATGGAAACACAAACTTTTTCATTCAAATGCAAACATATTCAAAAATACATTATCAATTCTCTTTGAAATCAAAATAGAAATTGAATTTCAATAGAATATTTACTTAGGAAAGCAATTGACGATGATTTAGAAATGTGCATCGCAACGTTAAACTGAAAGATAAATGCAAAACTAATAAATCAGAATGACGGAAATCATAAATTTGCAGTGTTGTAGTACTAAAATATGC
This sequence comes from Moniezia expansa, assembly GCA_019097775.1. NCBI lineage: Eukaryota > Metazoa > Platyhelminthes > Cestoda > Cyclophyllidea > Anoplocephalidae > Moniezia > Moniezia expansa. The sequence goes on along the minus strand of JADFDV010000034.1, from coordinate 6,100 downwards.
TTAACAACACATGTCTCAATACTAAATTTCCAGTAAATAGAATTCGAAAGGCATCAATTTCGGTAAAATTTATGGATTTTAAACTAAAATGTAGTTAAAAATATTCATTGAAAGTTTTGAATTTGGCAGAAGTTAGCTAGTTAAATTATGCCAAATAAACTAGGAGTAGTAAGCACATTAGTATATTGGAGAATGATCACATGGAAACACAAACTTTTTCATTCAAATGCAAACATATTCAAAAATACATTATCAATTCTCTTTGAAATCAAAATAGAAATTGAATTTCAATAGAATATTTACTTAGGAAAGCAATTGACGATGATTTAGAAATGTGCATCGCAACGTTAAACTGAAAGATAAATGCAAAACTAATAAATCAGAATGACGGAAATCATAAATTTGCAGTGTTGTAGTACTAAAATATGCTTAACAACACATGTCTCAATACTAAATTTCCAGTAAATAGAATTCGAAAGGCATCAATTTCGGTAAAATTTATGGATTTTAAACTAAAATGTAGTTAAAAATATTCATTGAAAGTTTTGAATTTGGCAGAAGTTAGCTAGTTAAATTATGCCAAATAAACTAGGAGTAGTAAGCACATTAGTATATTGGAGAATGATCACATGGAAACACAAACTTTTTCATTCAAATGCAAACATATTCAAAAATACATTATCAATTCTCTTTGAAATCAAAATAGAAATTGAATTTCAATAGAATATTTACTTAGGAAAGCAATTGACGATGATTTAGAAATGTGCATCGCAACGTTAAACTGAAAGATAAATGCAAAACTAATAAATCAGAATGACGGAAATCATAAATTTGCAGTGTTGTAGTACTAAAATATGCTTAACAACACATGTCTCAATACTAAATTTCCAGTAAATAGAATTCGAAAGGCATCAATTTCGGTAAAATTTATGGATTTTAAACTAAAATGTAGTTAAAAATATTCATTGAAAGTTTTGAATTTGGCAGAAGTTAGCTAGTTAAATTATGCCAAATAAACTAGGAGTAGTAAGCACATTAGTATATTGGAGAATGATCACATGGAAACACAAACTTTTTCATTCAAATGCAAACATATTCAAAAATACATTATCAATTCTCTTTGAAATCAAAATAGAAATTGAATTTCAATAGAATATTTACTTAGGAAAGCAATTGACGATGATTTAGAAATGTGCATCGCAACGTTAAACTGAAAGATAAATGCAAAACTAATAAATCAGAATGACGGAAATCATAAATTTGCAGTGTTGTAGTACTAAAATATGCTTAACAACACATGTCTCAATACTAAATTTCCAGTAAATAGAATTCGAAAGGCATCAATTTCGGTAAAATTTATGGATTTTAAACTAAAATGTAGTTAAAAATATTCATTGAAAGTTTTGAATTTGGCAGAAGTTAGCTAGTTAAATTATGCCAAATAAACTAGGAGTAGTAAGCACATTAGTATATTGGAGAATGATCACATGGAAACACAAACTTTTTCATTCAAATGCAAACATATTCAAAAATACATTATCAATTCTCTTTGAAATCAAAATAGAAATTGAATTTCAATAGAATATTTACTTAGGAAAGCAATTGACGATGATTTAGAAATGTGCATCGCAACGTTAAACTGAAAGATAAATGCAAAACTAATAAATCAGAATGACGGAAATCATAAATTTGCAGTGTTGTAGTACTAAAATATGCTTAACAACACATGTCTCAATACTAAATTTCCAGTAAATAGAATTCGAAAGGCATCAATTTCGGTAAAATTTATGGATTTTAAACTAAAATGTAGTTAAAAATATTCATTGAAAGTTTTGAATTTGGCAGAAGTTAGCTAGTTAAATTATGCCAAATAAACTAGGAGTAGTAAGCACATTAGTATATTGGAGAATGATCACATGGAAACACAAACTTTTTCATTCAAATGCAAACATATTCAAAAATACATTATCAATTCTCTTTGAAATCAAAATAGAAATTGAATTTCAATAGAATATTTACTTAGGAAAGCAATTGACGATGATTTAGAAATGTGCATCGCAACGTTAAACTGAAAGATAAATGCAAAACTAATAAATCAGAATGACGGAAATCATAAATTTGCAGTGTTGTAGTACTAAAATATGCTTAACAACACATGTCTCAATACTAAATTTCCAGTAAATAGAATTCGAAAGGCATCAATTTCGGTAAAATTTATGGATTTTAAACTAAAATGTAGTTAAAAATATTCATTGAAAGTTTTGAATTTGGCAGAAGTTAGCTAGTTAAATTATGCCAAATAAACTAGGAGTAGTAAGCACATTAGTATATTGGAGAATGATCACATGGAAACACAAACTTTTTCATTCAAATGCAAACATATTCAAAAATACATTATCAATTCTCTTTGAAATCAAAATAGAAATTGAATTTCAATAGAATATTTACTTAGGAAAGCAATTGACGATGATTTAGAAATGTGCATCGCAACGTTAAACTGAAAGATAAATGCAAAACTAATAAATCAGAATGACGGAAATCATAAATTTGCAGTGTTGTAGTACTAAAATATGCTTAACAACACATGTCTCAATACTAAATTTCCAGTAAATAGAATTCGAAAGGCATCAATTTCGGTAAAATTTATGGATTTTAAACTAAAATGTAGTTAAAAATATTCATTGAAAGTTTTGAATTTGGCAGAAGTTAGCTAGTTAAATTATGCCAAATAAACTAGGAGTAGTAAGCACATTAGTATATTGGAGAATGATCACATGGAAACACAAACTTTTTCATTCAAATGCAAACATATTCAAAAATACATTATCAATTCTCTTTGAAATCAAAATAGAAATTGAATTTCAATAGAATATTTACTTAGGAAAGCAATTGACGATGATTTAGAAATGTGCATCGCAACGTTAAACTGAAAGATAAATGCAAAACTAATAAATCAGAATGACGGAAATCATAAATTTGCAGTGTTGTAGTACTAAAATATGCTTAACAACACATGTCTCAATACTAAATTTCCAGTAAATAGAATTCGAAAGGCATCAATTTCGGTAAAATTTATGGATTTTAAACTAAAATGTAGTTAAAAATATTCATTGAAAGTTTTGAATTTGGCAGAAGTTAGCTAGTTAAATTATGCCAAATAAACTAGGAGTAGTAAGCACATTAGTATATTGGAGAATGATCACATGGAAACACAAACTTTTTCATTCAAATGCAAACATATTCAAAAATACATTATCAATTCTCTTTGAAATCAAAATAGAAATTGAATTTCAATAGAATATTTACTTAGGAAAGCAATTGACGATGATTTAGAAATGTGCATCGCAACGTTAAACTGAAAGATAAATGCAAAACTAATAAATCAGAATGACGGAAATCATAAATTTGCAGTGTTGTAGTACTAAAATATGCTTAACAACACATGTCTCAATACTAAATTTCCAGTAAATAGAATTCGAAAGGCATCAATTTCGGTAAAATTTATGGATTTTAAACTAAAATGTAGTTAAAAATATTCATTGAAAGTTTTGAATTTGGCAGAAGTTAGCTAGTTAAATTATGCCAAATAAACTAGGAGTAGTAAGCACATTAGTATATTGGAGAATGATCACATGGAAACACAAACTTTTTCATTCAAATGCAAACATATTCAAAAATACATTATCAATTCTCTTTGAAATCAAAATAGAAATTGAATTTCAATAGAATATTTACTTAGGAAAGCAATTGACGATGATTTAGAAATGTGCATCGCAACGTTAAACTGAAAGATAAATGCAAAACTAATAAATCAGAATGACGGAAATCATAAATTTGCAGTGTTGTAGTACTAAAATATGCTTAACAACACATGTCTCAATACTAAATTTCCAGTAAATAGAATTCGAAAGGCATCAATTTCGGTAAAATTTATGGATTTTAAACTAAAATGTAGTTAAAAATATTCATTGAAAGTTTTGAATTTGGCAGAAGTTAGCTAGTTAAATTATGCCAAATAAACTAGGAGTAGTAAGCACATTAGTATATTGGAGAATGATCACATGGAAACACAAACTTTTTCATTCAAATGCAAACATATTCAAAAATACATTATCAATTCTCTTTGAAATCAAAATAGAAATTGAATTTCAATAGAATATTTACTTAGGAAAGCAATTGACGATGATTTAGAAATGTGCATCGCAACGTTAAACTGAAAGATAAATGCAAAACTAATAAATCAGAATGACGGAAATCATAAATTTGCAGTGTTGTAGTACTAAAATATGCTTAACAACACATGTCTCAATACTAAATTTCCAGTAAATAGAATTCGAAAGGCATCAATTTCGGTAAAATTTATGGATTTTAAACTAAAATGTAGTTAAAAATATTCATTGAAAGTTTTGAATTTGGCAGAAGTTAGCTAGTTAAATTATGCCAAATAAACTAGGAGTAGTAAGCACATTAGTATATTGGAGAATGATCACATGGAAACACAAACTTTTTCATTCAAATGCAAACATATTCAAAAATACATTATCAATTCTCTTTGAAATCAAAATAGAAATTGAATTTCAATAGAATATTTACTTAGGAAAGCAATTGACGATGATTTAGAAATGTGCATCGCAACGTTAAACTGAAAGATAAATGCAAAACTAATAAATCAGAATGACGGAAATCATAAATTTGCAGTGTTGTAGTACTAAAATATGCTTAACAACACATGTCTCAATACTAAATTTCCAGTAAATAGAATTCGAAAGGCATCAATTTCGGTAAAATTTATGGATTTTAAACTAAAATGTAGTTAAAAATATTCATTGAAAGTTTTGAATTTGGCAGAAGTTAGCTAGTTAAATTATGCCAAATAAACTAGGAGTAGTAAGCACATTAGTATATTGGAGAATGATCACATGGAAACACAAACTTTTTCATTCAAATGCAAACATATTCAAAAATACATTATCAATTCTCTTTGAAATCAAAATAGAAATTGAATTTCAATAGAATATTTACTTAGGAAAGCAATTGACGATGATTTAGAAATGTGCATCGCAACGTTAAACTGAAAGATAAATGCAAAACTAATAAATCAGAATGACGGAAATCATAAATTTGCAGTGTTGTAGTACTAAAATATGCTTAACAACACATGTCTCAATACTAAATTTCCAGTAAATAGAATTCGAAAGGCATCAATTTCGGTAAAATTTATGGATTTTAAACTAAAATGTAGTTAAAAATATTCATTGAAAGTTTTGAATTTGGCAGAAGTTAGCTAGTTAAATTATGCCAAATAAACTAGGAGTAGTAAGCACATTAGTATATTGGAGAATGATCACATGGAAACACAAACTTTTTCATTCAAATGCAAACATATTCAAAAATACATTATCAATTCTCTTTGAAATCAAAATAGAAATTGAATTTCAATAGAATATTTACTTAGGAAAGCAATTGACGATGATTTAGAAATGTGCATCGCAACGTTAAACTGAAAGATAAATGCAAAACTAATAAATCAGAATGACGGAAATCATAAATTTGCAGTGTTGTAGTACTAAAATATGCTTAACAACACATGTCTCAATACTAAATTTCCAGTAAATAGAATTCGAAAGGCATCAATTTCGGTAAAATTTATGGATTTTAAACTAAAATGTAGTTAAAAATATTCATTGAAAGTTTTGAATTTGGCAGAAGTTAGCTAGTTAAATTATGCCAAATAAACTAGGAGTAGTAAGCACATTAGTATATTGGAGAATGATCACATGGAAACACAAACTTTTTCATTCAAATGCAAACATATTCAAAAATACATTATCAATTCTCTTTGAAATCAAAATAGAAATTGAATTTCAATAGAATATTTACTTAGGAAAGCAATTGACGATGATTTAGAAATGTGCATCGCAACGTTAAACTGAAAGATAAATGCAAAACTAATAAATCAGAATGACGGAAATCATAAATTTGCAGTGTTGTAGTACTAAAATATGCTTAACAACACATGTCTCAATACTAAATTTCCAGTAAATAGAATTCGAAAGGCATCAATTTCGGTAAAATTTATGGATTTTAAACTAAAATGTAG
>JADFDV010000321.1:0-10381 GCA_019097775.1 Moniezia expansa | reverse complement strand
CTCCTGCCGCGGACTGCGCAGTGCTGCGAGAACTTGCAAATTGTTTGCGTTAATAGTTGCTGGCCAATTTCGTTAGTTTTATTTTTATTCTATTGTGTAACACTAGTTGTATGGAATTAGTTTGTGTTTGTCCCTTAAATTTTTTTGTTACGGTTTCGCATTGATTTGTCTGGTTGTTAGCATATTTTCAAGTACTAATTCTTCGACTGTATTTGATGATACTTCATTCGATGTTATTATGTTTGCAGTGGATTAATTAGTTTAAGATATTGACCTAGATGCACCATTTTAAACAGTTTTAAGAACGACGTTCTGATGTGCTGTTCGCTAAGCTATAGTCTTTAAGGATTCGATATTCAATGTTTCATGTGGGCTTGTTCAAAAAATGGAATGACAGTGTATGTTTGAGGGATTGGATTGGCATTGTTGTAAAAATATATGATTTGTATTTCTATTCATGAGGATTCTGGTATGATTGAGCTTTAAAGTTTAGGATGCTTTTTAAAGATGTCATTAATTTTGGCACATTTGCTATATCATTTGGTACTGCGACGTGAATGGTTGCAATGTATACGTTTTGTTGTTGTACCTTAATATCTTGCAAGCTGGATTTATTCTGTTTTATCATTGACGATCATAATTTGATGGAATTCGTCCCTGTTTGTCTCCCTACCCTCCGTAAATTGTGGTGTGTACGTTTCTCTTGCTGGCTGGTTTTTGGTTTGGTCATTATTGTCCATGTATTCTGTATACTTTCCGTATTGATGGATCTTGGGTTTTAATTCGGATATATTTGATGTTTTGCATGTGCTTAAGATAGTCTAACATGTGTCAATGCCCACATTTAATTACTAAAACGGTCCAATTGCTTTGCTTGCTTAATTATTCTATTAATACGTTTAGTCAGTTAATTCTGTTTTTATTGTTCGTGTCTTTTACAAGATTTGCATGGTTGGTTATGAACAGGTATGTTTGTTGACTTTCCCCCCAACCCCCGCGAATATGACATCTGCCCTACACAAAAATGAATCTCGTATGTCTCCTAACCTCGAGAGATTCTGTCATTGAGGTGCTATTTTTATGCTTGAATTTTGACTTAAAATATTACGTTTGCTATCGATTTTACTACGATGGTTACTGCGAAATTAACTTTGTGTGGCCCTAATAGTCTGCAAGATGCTGAGTATTATTTATTCATTTGCACACTAATTTAGGGAAATCGTTTGGTTGTTCTCACTAAATGTGTGGACGTTGTTCTATTGAGGGGTGTGTGTTGTTAGGGGCATCTGTCTTAGCTACGGAAACTTGCGTATGATGATCTCTGTGTCATTTCTGTATTTCTGGAGTTATGGTTTGGTCATTTGTCTTAAGTAGTCTAACATTGCAGGATGTCAGATTTTTACATATGGGAAAATCGTCATTGAGTTGCTTACGCCTATATGTCACCCACACTCATAGAATCCACATCATTCCCCGTCCTTGGCTGTCTTTTTAAAGAGGCAATGTAATGCTATGGTATTGTGGTGAATGTGTGGATTGTTCATCCTCTACAAAAAGTGCACTTGTATCATTGTGACACTACATGGAGTGCGGTGTCTGTGAATTGACTAATTACGCACTCAGGGCTCCCCCACCCCCTAAACAACTAATTGCAATTGCACATATTCCTTGGAACGCCAACAGTGTTACGTGCGAAATCTCAACACTTCTGTTTGCATCAATATTCTGGTCATTGGGCTTTATTTTATGTGGTGATAGTTGTGCACAGCATTATTCTTTGTGGCATCCTGGAATCGTTGTTCTGTCCATCATTACAATTTTGACCGCCCCCGTCTTTCTATTATAAATCGACTTGTGTGCGGTAGATATTTCAGTAATTTAACATTCGGTCTATTGATGATCTTTTCATTTTTGATTTTATTGTGTTGCATTGTGATTATAGTCTAAGTATATTTGCTAACTGCACATTTAAAACAAAAAACGTTCCATGCTTTCCTATTTGCTCATATTCAATACATGTTTCAATCTTCATGTCTGTCTTTTTGATAAATTTGCATAGAACATGGTATTTTGGAAATTGGATTGTCTTGTAATAAAAATTGATTTGTATTTCTACATGATGATCTGTATTGACTATTATGAATTGCTTAAGTAATCATAATTTGACATCATTGTACGCCAGTTGCTGCGTAAAATTCAACTTGGTGGTGGACATAAGTATTGCTAGAGCATGCTTATGATTGTATTCATTGCACACGAATTTATGTACTTCGGATTTGTTGGTCTCCGATAAATATTTTGTCCGGTTTCTATTGATGCTTTTGGTTCAGGTGGTTGTTTAGCTAAGTCGTTGCAGTATAATTTTGGGTGTTCTTGATGAGCTCTTTCTATTGCTGATTTTATGATGTGTTTGTCATTTTGCTTAATGTTGCTAACATTGACAATGCACATTGCAAGTATACGAAACGTCCATTGCTTTTCATATTGTGTGTAGATATGTCAAGTAAATCAGTATTGTTCATATCTCATCTCCGTCATATTGTCAGATTTGCACATGTTTTGTATGACCATGTATTTGAATTTGTTGATTTATTTTAATTGTAAAGTTGATTGTATGTTTACCACTGAGAGCACTAGATCTACCCCGCTCATGCGCCACTAATTCGCTTAAGTGCTTTTAAATAATTAATTGGCATCATTGTAACTCCATTGTACCGCGAAATTCCCCCCCCCCCCCACAGGCTGTTATATAGCAAAATCCTGACAACACTGCCTAATACTCCTAATGAACTTCACATGGCCACACACACTAATTTATGAGCAACTCGCTTGACTCGAGTCCCTCCCTAAATCTTTGCTTTTGCTACCCGTTTTACCTATATGATCGCGTTGTGCGTGTTTAGAAATATTCTACACGGACCTAAATTTGCGTATTTGACTGCGGATCTCTTTCATTCTGGAGTTTATTAGCTTGTTTTGTGCATTATGCTGTAATTAGTTCTTACATTGCAATGAATTCATTTAAGCCACGATACGCCAGGTTGCCGTCAGGGGTGTTAGCTTAATGATTCTAGTTAACAGAGTTCAATCTTCATGCTGCTGTCGTTTGTTAAGAATGCTATTGCCATGGAGACAGTGGATTTTTGTAATTGTTGTGGGGGTGGGTGTGGGGGTCGATGGGTGTGGTAATGAAAGGTTGATTTTGGTATTTGTTTAATGATGATTCTTGGTTAATGACTAAGTGCTAAGTTGCTGTTAAAGAATAATTATATTTGCGATGCACTGTGTACTCAGTGGTTACTGCTGTAAATTCAACTTTGGGTGTGGATATCACGAAGTATATGCAAGGTTTGGTCTGACCCATTATCGCATCTTTATTCACTTGCAACACCCACTACACTCTCGCCACTGGATTCGTTTGAGTAGCTACTCCCTATAACATTATCAGTCAACCGTAGTTCTGACATCTGATTGCTCCTTGTTGTTGGGTTTAGGTCCGATAGTTGGTTGTCTAGTACTTTAACTGGCTGTATTTGATTGATCAGTGATCCCTTCCTGATAGCAGGGGTCTGATGTGTGATTATTGGTGTGCAGTTTGTTCTTTGGTGCTGTGGTTTTAATAGTGCGCACATTGCAATGCACATTTAAACATAAACGTCCCTTGCTTTCACTAGTGCTAATATTCAATTACAGTATTCAAGCTCGTTCAGTGTATGGTTCTTGTTAAAATTGCCAAGTTGAACATTGTATTGTTTTGGAATTGGTGAATTGCATTGGTGTTAATTATAAATGATTTGTTATTTTATCATTGTGATGATTCTTGTACTTGACTTAATTAGCTTAATTGCTACGTACAAATGTTATTTGAGTTTTGTTAATTTTGTGTCGGGATCATTTTGACTACATTGGTACTGGGTGAAATGCAATTTGTTTGCTCGTAATATCGGGCAGACGTTGCTTTATTATTTGGTATTCATTGCACGACTAATTTATGGAATTCGGTGGTTTGTATCCGTAAAGTTGTACGGTTGTCTATTGATGCTTGTGGTTTGTATGTTTAGCAATTTCAGGTACTTAACTTGGGCGTATTTGATGGATCGTCTTTCATTCTGATTTATGTTTGCAATTGGACTTAATAGTCTAATCAGGGTCAATGCACATTTGTAAATATATTAACGGTCCATGCTTTCCTTATGTCTAATATTCAAATACATATTTTCAATGTCTTTCGCTTGCTGTCTTTAAGGTGCAATGGAACATGTATTTTGAATTGGTTTGCATTTTTAATAAAAGGATGTCGGTATTTCTAACATGATGATTCTGTGAATTGGATGGGGACACCCGCGTAATAGCTATTAAGTTGCTTGCCTTAAAATAATTAATTTGCATATTTTACTACATTGTTTACTGCGGAAATTCAACTTGTTATGCCTAATATCTGCAAACTGTTATTAGTTTATTCAATTGCACACTAATGTATGGAATTCGTTTGATTTTGTTATGATCTCTTAAATTTTTGTACGGTTTTATGATGCTGTGTTGTTTGCATATTCAGTACTTAACTTGCGTAGTGATGATCTCTTTCATTATGAATTATTATAGTTTGAATTGCTAAATAGTCTCTAACAGTGCATGCAACATTTAAAATAGTTACGTCCATTTGCTTCTATGCTATATTCAATACGTATTCAATCTTGTCATGGCTGTCTTTAAAATGCAGTATGAACGTAGTTTTGGAGATTTGGGTATGGCATTGTACTAAAAATGTAGTGATTTCTACGCATGATGATTCTGTGAAGTGATTAATTAGCTTAATTGCGTTAAAATGAAGTAATTGGTTGGGAAGTATTTTACTAGCATGTACTAGCGAAATTCACACTGTTTCCTATATCTGCAAACTGCTTATTTATTGTATTCATGCACATAATTGATGGAATTCGTTTGTTGTCTCCTTAAATCTTATAATTTTGTACGCTTCTATTGATTTTTTGTTGTTTAGCATATTTCAGTACTTATCTTTGCGTATTTGATGATCTCTTCATTCTGATTTATTAAGTTTGCATTTGCTTAATAGTTTAACATTACAATGCACATTTAAACATAAACGTCCATTGCTTTCCTATGTTAATAGTCAATATTTATTCAATCTTCATCTCTGTATCTAAAATGCAATGAACATGTTGAATTTGGTTTGCATTTTAATCAAAATCGTTGTATTTCTACATGATGATTCTGTAATTGACTAATTAGCCTAATGCTTAAAATAAATTTGCATCATTGTACTGCATCGTTACTGCGAAATTCAACTTTGTTTATCGAATATCTGCAACTGCTATTATTTTATTCATGCACACTTAATTTATGGCATTCGTTTAGTTTTCTACTTAAATTTTGTACGCTTTTCTATTGCTGCTTGTGTTGTTTAGATATTCAGTACTAATCTTTGCGTATTTGATGATCTCTTTCATTCCTGACTTATTCAAGTTTGCATTTGCTTAATAGTCTAAATTGCAATGCACATTAAACATTAAACGTCCATTGCTTTCCTATGTTACTATTCAATACATATTCAATCCTTCATCGCGTCTTTAAAAGCAATGAACATGTACTTTTGAATTTGGTTTGCATTTTAATAAAAATCGTTTGTATTTCTACATGATGATTCTGTAATTGACTAATTAGCCTAATTGCTTAAAATAAATTGCATCATTGTACTGCATCGTTACTGCGAAATTCAACTTTGTTTATCGAATATCTGCAACTGCTTATTATTTTATTCATTGCACATTAATTTATGGAATTCCTTTAGTTTTCTACTTATAATTTTGTACGCTTTCTATTGATGCTTGTGTTGTTTAGCATATTTCAGTACTTATCTTTGCGTATTTGATGATCTCTTTCATTCTGATTTATTAAGTTTGCATTTGCTTAATAGTTTAACATTGCAATGCACATTTAAACATAAACGTCCATTGCTTTCCTATGTTAATAGTCAATATTTATTCAATCTTCATCTCTGTATCTAAAATGCAATGAACATGTACTTTTGAATTTGGTTTGCATTTTAATAAAAATCGTTTGTATTTCTACATGATGATTCTGTAATTGACTAATTAGCCTAATTGCTTAAAATAAATTTGCATCATTGTACTGCATCGTTACTGCGAAATTCAACTTTGTTTATCGAATATCTGCAACTGCTTATTATTTTATTCATTGCACATTAATTTATGGAATTCCTTTAGTTTTCTACTTATAATTTTGTACCTTTCCTATTGATGCTTGTGTTGTTTAGCATATTTCAGTACTTATCTTTGCGTATTTGATGATCTCTTTCATTCTGATTTATTAAGTTTGCATTTGCTTAATAGTTTAACATTGCAATGCACATTTAAACATAAACGTCCATTGCTTTCCTATGTTAATAGTCAATATTTATTCAATCCTCATCTCTGTATCTAAAATGCAATGAACATGTACTTTTGAATTTGGTTTGCATTTTAATAAAATCGTTTGTATTTCTACATGATGATTCTGAAATTGACTAATTAGCCTAATTGCTTAAAATAAATTTGCATCATTGTACTGCATCGTTACTGCGAAATTCAACTTTGTTTATCGAATATCTGCAACTGCTTATTATTTTATTCATTGCACATTAATTTATGGAATTCCTTTAATTTTCTACTTATAATTTTGTACGCTTTCTATTGATGCTTGTGTTGTTTAGCATATTTCAGTACTTATCTTTGCGTATTTGATGATCTCTTTCATTCTGATTTATTAAGTTTGCATTTGCTTAATAGTTTAACATTGCAATGCACATTTAAACATAAACGTCCATTGCTTTCCTATGTTAATAGTCAATATTTATTCAATCTTCATCTCTGTATCTAAAATGCAATGAACATGTACTTTTGAATTTGGTTTGCATTTTAATAAAAATCGTTTGTATTTCTACATGATGATTCTGTAATTGACTAATTAGCCTAATTGCTTAAAATAAATTTGCATCATTGTACTGCATCGTTACTGCGAAATTCAACTTTGTTTATCGAATATCTGCAACTGCTTATTATTTTATTCATTGCACATTAATTTATGGAATTCGTTTAGTTTTCTACTTAAATTTTTGTACCTTTCCTATTGATGCTTGTGTTGTTTAGCATATTTCAGTACTTATCTTTGCGTATTTGATGATCTCTTTCATTCTGATTTATTAAGTTTGCATTTGCTTAATAGTTTAACATTGCAATGCACATTTAAACATAAACGTCCATTGCTTTCCTATGTTAATAGTCAATATTATTCAATCTTCATCTCTGTATCTAAAATGCAATGAACATGTACTTTGAATTTGGTTTGCATTTTAATAAAAATCGTTTGTATTTCTACATGATGATTCTGTAATTGACTAATTAGCCTAATTGCTTAAAATAAATTTGCATCATTGTACTGCATCGTTACTGCGAAATTCAACTTTGTTTATCGAATATCTGCAACTGCTTATTATTTTATTCATTGCACATTAATTTATGGAATTCCTTTAGTTTTCTACTTATAATTTTGTACGCTTTCTATTGATGCTTGTGTTGTTTAGCATATTTCAGTACTTATCTTTGCGTATTTGATGATCTCTTTCATTCTGATTTATTAAGTTTGCATTTGCTTAATAGTTTAACATTGCAATGCACATTTAAACATAAACGTCCATTGCTTTCCTATGTTAATAGTCAATATTTATTCAATCTTCATCTCTGTATCTAAAATGCAATGAACATGTACTTTTGAATTTGGTTTGCATTTTAATAAAAATCGTTGTATTTCTACATGATGATTCTGTAATTGACTAATTAGCCTAATTGCTTAAAATAAATTTGCATCATTGTACTGCATCGTTACTGCGAAATTCAACTTTGTTTATCGAATATCTGCAACTGCTTATTATTTTATTCATTGCACATTAATTTATGGAATTCCTTTAGTTTTCTACTTATAATTTTGTACGCTTTCTATTGATGCTTGTGTTGTTTAGCATATTTCAGTACTTATCTTTGCGTATTTGATGATCTCTTCCATTCTGATTTATTAAGTTTGCATTTGCTTATTAGTTTAAAATTGCAATGCACATTTAAACATAAACGTCCATTGCTTTCCTATGTTAATAGTCAATATTTATTCAATCTTCATCTCTGTATCTAAAATGCAATGAACATGTACTTTGAATTTGGTTTGCATTTTAATAAAAATCGTTTGTATTTCTACATGATGATTCTGTAATTGACTAATTAGCCTAATTGCTTAAAATAAATTTGCATCATTGTACTGCATCGTTACTGCGAAATTCAACTTTGTTTATCGAATATCTGCAACTGCTTATTATTTTATTCATTGCACATTAATTTATGGAATTCCTTTAGTTTTCTACTTATAATTTTGTACGCTTTCTATTGATTCTTTGCTGTTTAGCATATTTCAGTACTTATCTTTGCGTATTTGATGATCTCTTTCATTCTGATTTATTAAGTTTGCATTTGCTTAATAGTTTAACATTGCAATGCACATTTAAACATAAACGTCCATTGCTTTCCTATGTTAATAGTCAATATTTATTCAATCTTCATCTCTGTATCTAAAATGCAATGAACATGTACTTTTGAATTTGGTTTGCATTTTAATAAAAATCGTTTGTATTTCTACATGATGATTCTGTAATTGACTAATTAGCCTAATTGCTTAAAATAAATTTGCATCATTGTACTGCATCGTTACTGCGAAATTCAACTTTGTTTATCGAATATCTGCAACTGCTTATTATTTTATTCATTGCACATTAATTTATGGAATTCCTTTAGTTTCTACTTATAATTTTGTACCTTTCCTATTGATGCATGTGTTGTTTAGCATATTTTAGTGCCTATCTTTGCGTATTTGATGATCTCTTTCATTCTGATTTATTAAGTTTGCATTTGCTTAATAGTTTAACATTGCAATGCACATTTAAACATAAACGTCCATTGCTTTCCTATGTTAATAGTCAATATTTATTCAATCTTCATCTCTGTATCTAAAATGCAATGAACATGTACTTTTGAATTTGGTTTGCATTTTAATAAAAATCGTTTGTATTTCTACATGATGATTCTGTAATTGACTAATTAGCCTAATTGCTTAAAATAAATTTGCATCATTGTACTGCATCGTTACTGCGAAATTCAACTTTGTTTATCGAATATCTGCAACTGCTTATTATTTTATTCATTGCACATTAATTTATGGAATTCCTTTAGTTTTCTACTTATAATTTTGTACCTTTCCTATTGATGCTTGTGTTGTTTAGCATATTTCAGTACTTATCTTTGCGTATTTGATGATCTCTTTCATTCTGATTTATTAAGTTTGCATTTGCTTAATAGTTTAACATTGCAATGCACATTTAAACATAAAAGTTCATTGCTTTCCTATCTTATTAGTCAATATTTTTTAATCTTCATCTCTGTATCTGAAAAGGGAAGAACATGTACTTTTGAATTTGGTTTGCATTTTAATAAAAATCGTTTGTATTTCTACATGATGATTCTGTAATTGACTAATTAGCCTAATTGCTTAAAATAAATTTGCATCATTGTACTGCATCGTTACTGCGAAATTCAACTTTGTTTATCGAATATCTGCAACTGCTTATTATTTTATTCATTGCACATTAATTTATGGAATTCCTTTAGTTTTCTACTTAAATTTTTGTACGTTGCCTATTGATGCTTGTGTTGTTTAGCATATTTCAGTACTTATCTTTGCGTATTTGATGATCTCTTTCATTCTGATTTATTAAGTTTGCATTTGCTTAATAGTTTACATTGCAAATCACAATTAAACATAAACGTCCATTGCTTTTCTATGTTAATATTCAATATTTATTCAATCTTCATCTCTGTATCTAAAATGCAATGAACATGTACTTTTGAATTTGGTTTGCATTTTAATAAAATCGTTTGTATTTCTACATGATGATTCTGTAATTGACTAATTAGCCTAATTGCTTAAAATAAATTTGCATCATTGTACTGCATCGTTACTGCGAAATTCAACTTTGTTTATCGAATATCTGCAACTGCTTATTTTATTCATTGCACATTAATTTATGGAATTCCTTTAGTTTTCTACTTATAATTTTGTACGCTTTCTATTGATTCTTTTGTTGTTTAGCATATTTCAGTACTTATCTTTGCGTATTTGATGATCTCTTTCATTCTGATTTATTAAGTTTGCATTTGCTTAATAGTTTAACATTGCAATGCACATTTAAACATAAACGTCCATTGCTTTCCTATGTTAATAGTCAATATTTATTCAATCTTCATCTCTGTATCTAAAATGCAAT
>JADFDV010000316.1:0-16601 GCA_019097775.1 Moniezia expansa | reverse complement strand
AACCATGCTCATGATGATCTTATGTTATCTGTCTTATGCTCAAATGCATCTCGTCAAAGGCCACGATTGCAGATCTAAGCAAGCGTAAGAAATTGTATCTCAGCGTGTTATGATTTCATAGGATTGGTAAAATTTTGGCACCAGGAGGAAGATCCAATTACTCTTATTTTCTTTGCCATAAGTTCAAACGCATTCACGGATAATGCGGGGATTGCAGCCTTGAGGGTGCGTTGCAAAGACGTTTCAATGGCGTGTTAGGATTTTGCCGAATTTGTAATAATTTATCAGCAGCGGATGCATTTCGGAACGCTCCCATTTTGTCTGCCACATGCTCAAACGCATTCACGGATAAGGCGGCAATTGCAGCCCCGAAGTTGCGTTGAAAAGACATATAACGGCGTGTTTGGGTTTTGTCATATTTGGGATAATTTTGGCAGCAGCGGATGCAGATCTTAATACTTATATTTTGTCTACCACTTGCTCGTTTGCATTCAATGCAAAGATGGCGCTTGCAGAACGATTGGTGCGAAAAATGGTGAATCTGGTCTTTATATAATATTTTTAGATTTCTGCTTATTTTGCAGTAAATTAGGCTCAAGATGATTTAATTTTATCTGCCACCTGCTCAAATGCACTACCGGCAAAATGGCTCTTGAAGCCCTTAGAGCGCGTATGAACACGCATCGCATCTTTGTATGATTTTGTTCGATTTCTGCTTAATTCGCAGCAAACCATGCTCATGATGATCTTATGTTATCTGTCTTATGCTCAAATGCATTCTCGTCAAAGGCCACGATTGCAGATCTAAGCAAGCGTAAGAAATTGTATCTCAGCGTGTTATGATTTCATAGGATTGGTAAAAATTTTGGCACCAGGAGAAGATCCAATTACTCTTATTTTCTTTGCCATAAGTTCAAACGCATTCACGGATAATGCGGGGATTGCAGCCTTGAGGGTGCGTTGCAAAGACGTTTCATGGCGTGTTAGGATTTTGCCGAATTTGTAATAATTTATCAGCAGCGGATGCATTTCGGAACGCTCCCATTTTGTCTGCCACATGCTCAAACGCATTCACGGATAAGGCGGCAATTGCAGCCCCGAAGATGCGTTGAAAAGACATATAACGGCGTGTTTGGGTTTTGTCATATTTGGGATAATTTTGGCAGCAGCGGATGCAGATCTTAATACTTTATTTTGTCTACCCTTTGCTCGTTTGCATTCAATGCGAAGATGGCGCTTGCAGAACGATTGGTGCGAAAAATGGTGAATCTGGTCTTTATATAATATTTTTAGATTTCTGCTTATTTTGCAGTAAATTAGGCTCAAGATGATTTAATTTTATCTGCCACCTGCTCAAATGCACTACCGGCAAAATGGCTCTTGAAGCCCTTAGAGCGCGTATGAACACGCATCGCATCTTTGTATGATTTTGTTCGATTTCTGCTTAATTCGCAGCAAACCATGCTCATGATGATCTTATGTTATCTGTCTTATGCTCAAATGCATTCTCGTCAAAGGCCACGATTGCAGATCTAAGCAAGCGTAAGAAATTGTATCTCAGCGTGTTATGATTTCATAGGATTGGTAAAAATTTTGGCACCAGGAGAAGATCCAATTACTCTTATTTTCTTTGCCATAAGTTCAAACGCATTCACGGATAATGCGGGGATTGCAGCCTTGAGGGTGCGTTGCAAAGACGTTTCATGGCGTGTTAGGATTTTGCCGAATTTGTAATAATTTATCAGCAGCGGATGCATTTCGGAACGCTCCCATTTTGTCTGCCACATGCTCAAACGCATTCACGGATAAGGCGGCAATTGCAGCCCCGAAGATTGCGTTGAAAAGACATATAACGGCGTGTTTGGGTTTTGTCATATTTGGGATAATTTTGGCAGCAGCGGATGCAGATCTTAATACTTTTATTTTGTCTACCCTTTGCTCGTTTGCATTCAATGCGAATGATGGCGCTTGCAGAACGATTGGTGCGAAAAATGGTGAATCTGGTCTTTATATAATATTTTTAGATTTCTGCTTATTTTGCAGTAAATTAGGCTCAAGATGATTTAATTTTATCTGCCACCTGCTCAAATGCACTACCGGCAAAATGGCTCTTGAAGCCCTTAGAGCGCGTATGAACACGCATCGCATCTTTGTATGATTTTGTTCGATTTCTGCTTAATTCGCAGCAAACCATGCTCATGATGATCTTATGTTATCTGTCTTATGCTCAAATGCATTCTCGTCAAAGGCCACGATTGCAGATCTAAGCAAGCGTAAGAAATTGTATCTCAGCGTGTTATGATTTCATAGGATTGGTAAAAATTTTGGCACCAGGAGAAGATCCAATTACTCTTATTTTCTTTGCCATAAGTTCAAACGCATTCACGGATAATGCGGGGATTGCAGCCTTGAGGGTGCGTTGCAAAGACGTTTCATGGCGTGTTAGGATTTTGCCGAATTTGTAATAATTTATCAGCAGCGGATGCATTTCGGAACGCTCCCATTTTGTCTGCCACATGCTCAAACGCATTCACGGATAAGGCGGCAATTGCAGCCCCGAAGATTGCGTTGAAAAGACATATAACGGCGTGTTTGGGTTTTGTCATATTTGGGATAATTTTGGCAGCAGCGGATGCAGATCTTAATACTTTTATTTTGTCTACCCTTTGCTCGTTTGCATTCAATGCGAAGATGGCGCTTGCAGAACGATGGTGCGCAAAATGGTGAATCTGGTCTTTATATAATATTTTTAGATTTCTGCTTATTTTGCAGTAAATTAGGCTCAAGATGATTTAATTTTATCTGCCACCTGCTCAAATGCACTACCGGCAAAATGGCTCTTGAAGCCCTTAGAGCGCGTATGAACACGCATCGCATCTTTGTATGATTTTGTTCGATTTCTGCTTAATTCGCAGCAAACCATGCTCATGATGATCTTATGTTATCTGTCTTATGCTCAAATGCATTCTCGTCAAAGGCCACGATTGCAGATCTAAGCAAGCGTAAGAAATTGTATCTCAGCGTGTTATGATTTCATAGGATTGGTAAAAATTTTGGCACCAGGAGAAGATCCAATTACTCTTATTTTCTTTGCCATAAGTTCAAACGCATTCACGGATAATGCGGGGATTGCAGCCTTGAGGGTGCGTTGCAAAGACGTTTCATGGCGTGTTAGGATTTTGCCGAATTTGTAATAATTTATCAGCAGCGGATGCATTTCGGAACGCTCCCATTTTGTCTGCCACATGCTCAAACGCATTCACGGATAAGGCGGCAATTGCAGCCCCGAAGTTGCGTTGAAAAGACATATAACGGCGTGTTTGGGTTTTGTCATATTTGGGATAATTTTGGCAGCAGCGGATGCAGATCTTAATACTTTTATTTTGTCTACCCTTTGCTCGTTTGCATTCAATGCGAATGATGGCGCTTGCAGAACGATTGGTGCGAAAAATGGTGAATCTGGTCTTTATATAATATTTTTAGATTTCTGCTTATTTTGCAGTAAATTAGGCTCAAGATGATTTAATTTTATCTGCCACCTGCTCAAATGCACTACCGGCAAAATGGCTCTTGAAGCCCTTAGAGCGCGTATGAACACGCATCGCATCTTTGTATGATTTTGTTCGATTTCTGCTTAATTCGCAGCAAACCATGCTCATGATGATCTTATGTTATCTGTCTTATGCTCAAATGCATTCTCGTCAAAGGCCACGATTGCAGATCTAAGCAAGCGTAAGAAATTGTATCTCAGCGTGTTATGATTTCATAGGATTGGTAAAAATTTTGGCACCAGGAGAAGATCCAATTACTCTTATTTTCTTTGCCATAAGTTCAAACGCATTCACGGATAATGCGGGGATTGCAGCCTTGAGGGTGCGTTGCAAAGACGTTTCATGGCGTGTTAGGATTTTGCCGAATTTGTAATAATTTATCAGCAGCGGATGCATTTCGGAACGCTCCCATTTTGTCTGCCACATGCTCAAACGCATTCACGGATAAGGCGGCAATTGCAGCCCCGAAGATGCGTTGAAAAGACATATAACGGCGTGTTTGGGTTTTGTCATATTTGGGATAATTTTGGCAGCAGCGGATGCAGATCTTAATACTTTTATTTTGTCTACCCTTTGCTCGTTTGCATTCAATGCGAAGATGGCGCTTGCAGAACGATTGGTGCGAAAAATGGTGAATCTGGTCTTTATATAATATTTTTAGATTTCTGCTTATTTTGCAGTAAATTAGGCTCAAGATGATTTAATTTTATCTGCCACCTGCTCAAATGCACTACCGGCAAAATGGCTCTTGAAGCCCTTAGAGCGCGTATGAACACGCATCGCATCTTTGTATGATTTTGTTCGATTTCTGCTTAATTCGCAGCAAACCATGCTCATGATGATCTTATGTTATCTGTCTTATGCTCAAATGCATTCTCGTCAAAGGCCACGATTGCAGATCTAAGCAAGCGTAAGAAATTGTATCTCAGCGTGTTATGATTTCATAGGATTGGTAAAAATTTTGGCACCAGGAGAAGATCCAATTACTCTTATTTTCTTTGCCATAAGTTCAAACGCATTCACGGATAATGCGGGGATTGCAGCCTTGAGGGTGCGTTGCAAAGACGTTTCATGGCGTGTTAGGATTTTGCCGAATTTGTAATAATTTATCAGCAGCGGATGCATTTCGGAACGCTCCCATTTTGTCTGCCACATGCTCAAACGCATTCACGGATAAGGCGGCAATTGCAGCCCCGAAGTTGCGTTGAAAAGACATATAACGGCGTGTTTGGGTTTTGTCATATTTGGGATAATTTTGGCAGCAGCGGATGCAGATCTTAATACTTTTATTTTGTCTACCCTTTGCTCGTTTGCATTCAATGCGAAGATGGCGCTTGCAGAACGATTGGTGCGCAAAATGGTGAATCTGGTCTTTATATAATATTTTTAGATTTCTGCTTATTTTGCAGTAAATTAGGCTCAAGATGATTTAATTTTATCTGCCACCTGCTCAAATGCACTACCGGCAAAATGGCTCTTGAAGCCCTTAGAGCGCGTATGAACACGCATCGCATCTTTGTATGATTTTGTTCGATTTCTGCTTAATTCGCAGCAAACCATGCTCATGATGATCTTATGTTATCTGTCTTATGCTCAAATGCATTCTCGTCAAAGGCCACGATTGCAGATCTAAGCAAGCGTAAGAAATTGTATCTCAGCGTGTTATGATTTCATAGGATTGGTAAAAATTTTGGCACCAGGAGAAGATCCAATTACTCTTATTTTCTTTGCCATAAGTTCAAACGCATTCACGGATAATGCGGGGATTGCAGCCTTGAGGGTGCGTTGCAAAGACGTTTCATGGCGTGTTAGGATTTTGCCGAATTTGTAATAATTTATCAGCAGCGGATGCATTTCGGAACGCTCCCATTTTGTCTGCCACATGCTCAAACGCATTCACGGATAAGGCGGCAATTGCAGCCCCGAAGATGCGTTGAAAAGACATATAACGGCGTGTTTGGGTTTTGTCATATTTGGGATAATTTTGGCAGCAGCGGATGCAGATCTTAATACTTTTATTTTGTCTACCCTTTGCTCGTTTGCATTCAATGCGAAGATGGCGCTTGCAGAACGATTGGTGCGCAAAATGGTGAATCTGGTCTTTATATAATATTTTTAGATTTCTGCTTATTTTGCAGTAAATTAGGCTCAAGATGATTTAATTTTATCTGCCACCTGCTCAAATGCACTACCGGCAAAATGGCTCTTGAAGCCCTTAGAGCGCGTATGAACACGCATCGCATCTTTGTATGATTTTGTTCGATTTCTGCTTAATTCGCAGCAAACCATGCTCATGATGATCTTATGTTATCTGTCTTATGCTCAAATGCATTCTCGTCAAAGGCCACGATTGCAGATCTAAGCAAGCGTAAGAAATTGTATCTCAGCGTGTTATGATTTCATAGGATTGGTAAAAATTTTGGCACCAGGAGAAGATCCAATTACTCTTATTTTCTTTGCCATAAGTTCAAACGCATTCACGGATAATGCGGGGATTGCAGCCTTGAGGGTGCGTTGCAAAGACGTTTCATGGCGTGTTAGGATTTTGCCGAATTTGTAATAATTTATCAGCAGCGGATGCATTTCGGAACGCTCCCATTTTGTCTGCCACATGCTCAAACGCATTCACGGATAAGGCGGCAATTGCAGCCCCGAAGATTGCGTTGAAAAGACATATAACGGCGTGTTTGGGTTTTGTCATATTTGGGATAATTTTGGCAGCAGCGGATGCAGATCTTAATACTTTTATTTTGTCTACCCTTTGCTCGTTTGCATTCAATGCGAAGATGGCGCTTGCAGAACGATTGGTGCGCAAAATGGTGAATCTGGTCTTTATATAATATTTTTAGATTTCTGCTTATTTTGCAGTAAATTAGGCTCAAGATGATTTAATTTTATCTGCCACCTGCTCAAATGCACTACCGGCAAAATGGCTCTTGAAGCCCTTAGAGCGCGTATGAACACGCATCGCATCTTTGTATGATTTTGTTCGATTTCTGCTTAATTCGCAGCAAACCATGCTCATGATGATCTTATGTTATCTGTCTTATGCTCAAATGCATTCTCGTCAAAGGCCACGATTGCAGATCTAAGCAAGCGTAAGAAATTGTATCTCAGCGTGTTATGATTTCATAGGATTGGTAAAAATTTTGGCACCAGGAGAAGATCCAATTACTCTTATTTTCTTTGCCATAAGTTCAAACGCATTCACGGATAATGCGGGGATTGCAGCCTTGAGGGTGCGTTGCAAAGACGTTTCATGGCGTGTTAGGATTTTGCCGAATTTGTAATAATTTATCAGCAGCGGATGCATTTCGGAACGCTCCCATTTTGTCTGCCACATGCTCAAACGCATTCACGGATAAGGCGGCAATTGCAGCCCCGAAGTTGCGTTGAAAAGACATATAACGGCGTGTTTGGGTTTTGTCATATTTGGGATAATTTTGGCAGCAGCGGATGCAGATCTTAATACTTTTATTTTGTCTACCCTTTGCTCGTTTGCATTCAATGCGAATGATGGCGCTTGCAGAACGATTGGTGCGCAAAATGGTGAATCTGGTCTTTATATAATATTTTTAGATTTCTGCTTATTTTGCAGTAAATTAGGCTCAAGATGATTTAATTTTATCTGCCACCTGCTCAAATGCACTACCGGCAAAATGGCTCTTGAAGCCCTTAGAGCGCGTATGAACACGCATCGCATCTTTGTATGATTTTGTTCGATTTCTGCTTAATTCGCAGCAAACCATGCTCATGATGATCTTATGTTATCTGTCTTATGCTCAAATGCATTCTCGTCAAAGGCCACGATTGCAGATCTAAGCAAGCGTAAGAAATTGTATCTCAGCGTGTTATGATTTCATAGGATTGGTAAAAATTTTGGCACCAGGAGAAGATCCAATTACTCTTATTTTCTTTGCCATAAGTTCAAACGCATTCACGGATAATGCGGGGATTGCAGCCTTGAGGGTGCGTTGCAAAGACGTTTCATGGCGTGTTAGGATTTTGCCGAATTTGTAATAATTTATCAGCAGCGGATGCATTTCGGAACGCTCCCATTTTGTCTGCCACATGCTCAAACGCATTCACGGATAAGGCGGCAATTGCAGCCCCGAAGTTGCGTTGAAAAGACATATAACGGCGTGTTTGGGTTTTGTCATATTTGGGATAATTTTGGCAGCAGCGGATGCAGATCTTAATACTTTTATTTTGTCTACCCTTTGCTCGTTTGCATTCAATGCGAAGATGGCGCTTGCAGAACGATTGGTGCGAAAAATGGTGAATCTGGTCTTTATATAATATTTTTAGATTTCTGCTTATTTTGCAGTAAATTAGGCTCAAGATGATTTAATTTTATCTGCCACCTGCTCAAATGCACTACCGGCAAAATGGCTCTTGAAGCCCTTAGAGCGCGTATGAACACGCATCGCATCTTTGTATGATTTTGTTCGATTTCTGCTTAATTCGCAGCAAACCATGCTCATGATGATCTTATGTTATCTGTCTTATGCTCAAATGCATTCTCGTCAAAGGCCACGATTGCAGATCTAAGCAAGCGTAAGAAATTGTATCTCAGCGTGTTATGATTTCATAGGATTGGTAAAAATTTTGGCACCAGGAGAAGATCCAATTACTCTTATTTTCTTTGCCATAAGTTCAAACGCATTCACGGATAATGCGGGGATTGCAGCCTTGAGGGTGCGTTGCAAAGACGTTTCATGGCGTGTTAGGATTTTGCCGAATTTGTAATAATTTATCAGCAGCGGATGCATTTCGGAACGCTCCCATTTTGTCTGCCACATGCTCAAACGCATTCACGGATAAGGCGGCAATTGCAGCCCCGAAGATGCGTTGAAAAGACATATAACGGCGTGTTTGGGTTTTGTCATATTTGGGATAATTTTGGCAGCAGCGGATGCAGATCTTAATACTTTTATTTTGTCTACCCTTTGCTCGTTTGCATTCAATGCGAAGATGGCGCTTGCAGAACGATTGGTGCGCAAAATGGTGAATCTGGTCTTTATATAATATTTTTAGATTTCTGCTTATTTTGCAGTAAATTAGGCTCAAGATGATTTAATTTTATCTGCCACCTGCTCAAATGCACTACCGGCAAAATGGCTCTTGAAGCCCTTAGAGCGCGTATGAACACGCATCGCATCTTTGTATGATTTTGTTCGATTTCTGCTTAATTCGCAGCAAACCATGCTCATGATGATCTTATGTTATCTGTCTTATGCTCAAATGCATTCTCGTCAAAGGCCACGATTGCAGATCTAAGCAAGCGTAAGAAATTGTATCTCAGCGTGTTATGATTTCATAGGATTGGTAAAAATTTTGGCACCAGGAGAAGATCCAATTACTCTTATTTTCTTTGCCATAAGTTCAAACGCATTCACGGATAATGCGGGGATTGCAGCCTTGAGGGTGCGTTGCAAAGACGTTTCATGGCGTGTTAGGATTTTGCCGAATTTGTAATAATTTATCAGCAGCGGATGCATTTCGGAACGCTCCCATTTTGTCTGCCACATGCTCAAACGCATTCACGGATAAGGCGGCAATTGCAGCCCCGAAGTTGCGTTGAAAAGACATATAACGGCGTGTTTGGGTTTTGTCATATTTGGGATAATTTTGGCAGCAGCGGATGCAGATCTTAATACTTTTATTTTGTCTACCCTTTGCTCGTTTGCATTCAATGCGAATGATGGCGCTTGCAGAACGATTGGTGCGAAAAATGGTGAATCTGGTCTTTATATAATATTTTTAGATTTCTGCTTATTTTGCAGTAAATTAGGCTCAAGATGATTTAATTTTATCTGCCACCTGCTCAAATGCACTACCGGCAAAATGGCTCTTGAAGCCCTTAGAGCGCGTATGAACACGCATCGCATCTTTGTATGATTTTGTTCGATTTCTGCTTAATTCGCAGCAAACCATGCTCATGATGATCTTATGTTATCTGTCTTATGCTCAAATGCATTCTCGTCAAAGGCCACGATTGCAGATCTAAGCAAGCGTAAGAAATTTTATCTCAGCGTGTTATGATTTCATAGGATTGGTAAAAATTTTGGCACCAGGAGAAGATCCAATTACTCTTATTTTCTTTGCCATAAGTTCAAACGCATTCACGGATAATGCGGGGATTGCAGCCTTGAGGGTGCGTTGCAAAGACGTTTCATGGCGTGTTAGGATTTTGCCGAATTTGTAATAATTTATCAGCAGCGGATGCATTTCGGAACGCTCCCATTTTGTCTGCCACATGCTCAAACGCATTCACGGATAAGGCGGCAATTGCAGCCCCGAAGATTGCGTTGAAAAGACATATAACGGCGTGTTTGGGTTTTGTCATATTTGGGATAATTTTGGCAGCAGCGGATGCAGATCTTAATACTTTTATTTTGTCTACCCTTTGCTCGTTTGCATTCAATGCGAAGATGGCGCTTGCAGAACGATTGGTGCGCAAAATGGTGAATCTGGTCTTTATATAATATTTTTAGATTTCTGCTTATTTTGCAGTAAATTAGGCTCAAGATGATTTAATTTTATCTGCCACCTGCTCAAATGCACTACCGGCAAAATGGCTCTTGAAGCCCTTAGAGCGCGTATGAACACGCATCGCATCTTTGTATGATTTTGTTCGATTTCTGCTTAATTCGCAGCAAACCATGCTCATGATGATCTTATGTTATCTGTCTTATGCTCAAATGCATTCTCGTCAAAGGCCACGATTGCAGATCTAAGCAAGCGTAAGAAATTGTATCTCAGCGTGTTATGATTTCATAGGATTGGTAAAAATTTTGGCACCAGGAGAAGATCCAATTACTCTTATTTTCTTTGCCATAAGTTCAAACGCATTCACGGATAATGCGGGGATTGCAGCCTTGAGGGTGCGTTGCAAAGACGTTTCATGGCGTGTTAGGATTTTGCCGAATTTGTAATAATTTATCAGCAGCGGATGCATTTCGGAACGCTCCCATTTTGTCTGCCACATGCTCAAACGCATTCACGGATAAGGCGGCAATTGCAGCCCCGAAGATTGCGTTGAAAAGACATATAACGGCGTGTTTGGGTTTTGTCATATTTGGGATAATTTTGGCAGCAGCGGATGCAGATCTTAATACTTTTATTTTGTCTACCCTTTGCTCGTTTGCATTCAATGCGAAGATGGCGCTTGCAGAACGATTGGTGCGCAAAATGGTGAATCTGGTCTTTATATAATATTTTTAGATTTCTGCTTATTTTGCAGTAAATTAGGCTCAAGATGATTTAATTTTATCTGCCACCTGCTCAAATGCACTACCGGCAAAATGGCTCTTGAAGCCCTTAGAGCGCGTATGAACACGCATCGCATCTTTGTATGATTTTGTTCGATTTCTGCTTAATTCGCAGCAAACCATGCTCATGATGATCTTATGTTATCTGTCTTATGCTCAAATGCATTCTCGTCAAAGGCCACGATTGCAGATCTAAGCAAGCGTAAGAAATTGTATCTCAGCGTGTTATGATTTCATAGGATTGGTAAAAATTTTGGCACCAGGAGAAGATCCAATTACTCTTATTTTCTTTGCCATAAGTTCAAACGCATTCACGGATAATGCGGGGATTGCAGCCTTGAGGGTGCGTTGCAAAGACGTTTCATGGCGTGTTAGGATTTTGCCGAATTTGTAATAATTTATCAGCAGCGGATGCATTTCGGAACGCTCCCATTTTGTCTGCCACATGCTCAAACGCATTCACGGATAAGGCGGCAATTGCAGCCCCGAAGATGCGTTGAAAAGACATATAACGGCGTGTTTGGGTTTTGTCATATTTGGGATAATTTTGGCAGCAGCGGATGCAGATCTTAATACTTTTATTTTGTCTACCCTTTGCTCGTTTGCATTCAATGCGAAGATGGCGCTTGCAGAACGATTGGTGCGCAAAATGGTGAATCTGGTCTTTATATAATATTTTTAGATTTCTGCTTATTTTGCAGTAAATTAGGCTCAAGATGATTTAATTTTATCTGCCACCTGCTCAAATGCACTACCGGCAAAATGGCTCTTGAAGCCCTTAGAGCGCGTATGAACACGCATCGCATCTTTGTATGATTTTGTTCGATTTCTGCTTAATTCGCAGCAAACCATGCTCATGATGATCTTATGTTATCTGTCTTATGCTCAAATGCATTCTCGTCAAAGGCCACGATTGCAGATCTAAGCAAGCGTAAGAAATTGTATCTCAGCGTGTTATGATTTCATAGGATTGGTAAAAATTTTGGCACCAGGAGAAGATCCAATTACTCTTATTTTCTTTGCCATAAGTTCAAACGCATTCACGGATAATGCGGGGATTGCAGCCTTGAGGGTGCGTTGCAAAGACGTTTCATGGCGTGTTAGGATTTTGCCGAATTTGTAATAATTTATCAGCAGCGGATGCATTTCGGAACGCTCCCATTTTGTCTGCCACATGCTCAAACGCATTCACGGATAAGGCGGCAATTGCAGCCCCGAAGATGCGTTGAAAAGACATATAACGGCGTGTTTGGGTTTTGTCATATTTGGGATAATTTTGGCAGCAGCGGATGCAGATCTTAATACTTTTATTTTGTCTACCCTTTGCTCGTTTGCATTCAATGCGAAGATGGCGCTTGCAGAACGATTGGTGCGCAAAATGGTGAATCTGGTCTTTATATAATATTTTTAGATTTCTGCTTATTTTGCAGTAAATTAGGCTCAAGATGATTTAATTTTATCTGCCACCTGCTCAAATGCACTACCGGCAAAATGGCTCTTGAAGCCCTTAGAGCGCGTATGAACACGCATCGCATCTTTGTATGATTTTGTTCGATTTCTGCTTAATTCGCAGCAAACCATGCTCATGATGATCTTATGTTATCTGTCTTATGCTCAAATGCATTCTCGTCAAAGGCCACGATTGCAGATCTAAGCAAGCGTAAGAAATTGTATCTCAGCGTGTTATGATTTCATAGGATTGGTAAAAATTTTGGCACCAGGAGAAGATCCAATTACTCTTATTTTCTTTGCCATAAGTTCAAACGCATTCACGGATAATGCGGGGATTGCAGCCTTGAGGGTGCGTTGCAAAGACGTTTCATGGCGTGTTAGGATTTTGCCGAATTTGTAATAATTTATCAGCAGCGGATGCATTTCGGAACGCTCCCATTTTGTCTGCCACATGCTCAAACGCATTCACGGATAAGGCGGCAATTGCAGCCCCGAAGTTGCGTTGAAAAGACATATAACGGCGTGTTTGGGTTTTGTCATATTTGGGATAATTTTGGCAGCAGCGGATGCAGATCTTAATACTTTTATTTTGTCTACCCTTTGCTCGTTTGCATTCAATGCGAAGATGGCGCTTGCAGAACGATTGGTGCGCAAAATGGTGAATCTGGTCTTTATATAATATTTTTAGATTTCTGCTTATTTTGCAGTAAATTAGGCTCAAGATGATTTAATTTTATCTGCCACCTGCTCAAATGCACTACCGGCAAAATGGCTCTTGAAGCCCTTAGAGCGCGTATGAACACGCATCGCATCTTTGTATGATTTTGTTCGATTTCTGCTTAATTCGCAGCAAACCATGCTCATGATGATCTTATGTTATCTGACTTATGCTCAAATGCATTCTCGTCAAAGGCCACGATTGCAGATCTAAGCAAGCGTTAGATATTTTATTTCAGCGTGTTATGATTTCATAGGATCGGTAAAAATTTTGGCACCAGGAGAAGATCCAATTACTCTTATTTTCTTTGCCATAAGTTCAAACGCATTCACGGATAATGCGGGGATTGCAGCCTTGAGGGTGCGTTGCAAAGACGTTTCATGGCGTGTTAGGATTTTGCCGAATTTGTAATAATTTATCAGCAGCGGATGCATTTCGGAACGCTCCCATTTTGTCTGCCACATGCTCAAACGCATTCACGGATAAGGCGGCAATTGCAGCCCCGAAGATTGCGTTGAAAAGACATATAACGGCGTGTTTGGGTTTTGTCATATTTGGGATAATTTTGGCAGCAGCGGATGCAGATCTTAATACTTTTATTTTGTCTACCACTTGCTCGTTTGCATTCAATGCAAAGATGGCGCTTGCAGAACGATTGGTGCGCAAAATGGTGAATCTGGTCTTTATATAATATTTTTAGATTTCTGCTTATTTTGCAGTAAATTAGGCTCAAGATGATTTAATTTTATCTGCCACCTGCTCAAATGCACTACCGGCAAAATGGCTCTTGAAGCCCTTAGAGCGCGTATGAACACGCATCGCATCTTTGTATGATTTTGTTCGATTTCTGCTTAATTCGCAGCAAACCATGCTCATGATGATCTTATGTTATCTGTCTTATGCTCAAATGCATTCTCGTCAAAGGCCACGATTGCAGATCTAAGCAAGCGTAAGAAATTGTATCTCAGCGTGTTATGATTTCATAGGATTGGTAAAAATTTTGGCACCAGGAGAAGATCCAATTACTCTTATTTTCTTTGCCATAAGTTCAAACGCATTCACGGATAATGCGGGGATTGCAGCCTTGAGGGTGCGTTGCAAAGACGTTTCATGGCGTGTTAGGATTTTGCCGAATTTGTAATAATTTATCAGCAGCGGATGCATTTCGGAACGCTCCCATTTTGTCTGCCACATGCTCAAACGCATTCACGGATAAGGCGGCAATTGCAGCCCCGAAGATGCGTTGAAAAGACATATAACGGCGTGTTTGGGTTTTGTCATATTTGGGATAATTTTGGCAGCAGCGGATGCAGATCTTAATACTTTTATTTTGTCTACCCTTTGCTCGTTTGCATTCAATGCGAAGATGGCGCTTGCAGAACGATTGGTGCGCAAAATGGTGAATCTGGTCTTTATATAATATTTTTAGATTTCTGCTTATTTTGCAGTAAATTAGGCTCAAGATGATTTAATTTTATCTGCCACCTGCTCAAATGCACTACCGGCAAAATGGCTCTTGAAGCCCTTAGAGCGCGTATGAACACGCATCGCATCTTTGTATGATTTTGTTCGATTTCTGCTTAATTCGCAGCAAACCATGCTCATGATGATCTTATGTTATCTGTCTTATGCTCAAATGCATTCTCGTCAAAGGCCACGATTGCAGATCTAAGCAAGCGTAAGAAATTGTATCTCAGCGTGTTATGATTTCATAGGATTGGTAAAAATTTTGGCACCAGGAGAAGATCCAATTACTCTTATTTTCTTTGCCATAAGTTCAAACGCATTCACGGATAATGCGGGGATTGCAGCCTTGAGGGTGCGTTGCAAAGACGTTTCATGGCGTGTTAGGATTTTGCCGAATTTGTAATAATTTATCAGCAGCGGATGCATTTCGGAACGCTCCCATTTTGTCTGCCACATGCTCAAACGCATTCACGGATAAGGCGGCAATTGCAGCCCCGAAGTTGCGTTGAAAAGACATATAACGGCGTGTTTGGGTTTTGTCATATTTGGGATAATTTTGGCAGCAGCGGATGCAGATCTTAATACTTTTATTTTGTCTACCCTTTGCTCGTTTGCATTCAATGCGAAGATGGCGCTTGCAGAACACATGGTGCGCAAAATGGTGAATCTGGTCTTTATATAATATTTTTAGATTTCTGCTTATTTTGCAGTAAATTAGGCTCAAGATGATTTAATTTTATCTGCCACCTGCTCAAATGCACTACCGGCAAAATGGCTCTTGAAGCCCTTAGAGCGCGTATGAACACGCATCGCATCTTTGTATGATTTTGTTCGATTTCTGCTTAATTCGCAGCAAACCATGCTCATGATGATCTTATGTTATCTGTCTTATGCTCAAATGCATTCTCGTCAAAGGCCACGATTGCAGATCTAAGCAAGCGTAAGAAATTGTATCTCAGCGTGTTATGATTTCATAGGATTGGTAAAAATTTTGGCACCAGGAGAAGATCCAATTACTCTTATTTTCTTTGCCATAAGTTCAAACGCATTCACGGATAATGCGGGGATTGCAGCCTTGAGGGTGCGTTGCAAAGACGTTTCATGGCGTGTTAGGATTTTGCCGAATTTGTAATAATTTATCAGCAGCGGATGCATTTCGGAACGCTCCCATTTTGTCTGCCACATGCTCAAACGCATTCACGGATAAGGCGGCAATTGCAGCCCCGAAGATTGCGTTGAAAAGACATATAACGGCGTGTTTGGGTTTTGTCATATTTGGGATAATTTTGGCAGCAGCGGATGCAGATCTTAATACTTTTATTTTGTCTACCCTTTGCTCGTTTGCATTCAATGCGAAGATGGCGCTTGCAGAACGATTGGTGCGCAAAATGGTGAATCTGGTCTTTATATAATATTTTTAGATTTCTGCTTATTTTGCAGTAAATTAGGCTCAAGATGATTTAATTTTATCTGCCACCTGCTCAAATGCACTACCGGCAAAATGGCTCTTGAAGCCCTTAGAGCGCGTATGAACACGCATCGCATCTTTGTATGATTTTGTTCGATTTCTGCTTAATTCGCAGCAAACCATGCTCATGATGATCTTATGTTATCTGTCTTATGCTCAAATGCATTCTCGTCAAAGGCCACGATTGCAGATCTAAGCAAGCGTAAGAAATTGTATCTCAGCGTGTTATGATTTCATAGGATTGGTAAAAATTTTGGCACCAGGAGAAGATCCAATTACTCTTATTTTCTTTGCCATAAGTTCAAACGCATTCACGGATAATGCGGGGATTGCAGCCTTGAGGGTGCGTTGCAAAGACGTTTCATGGCGTGTTAGGATTTTGCCGAATTTGTAATAATTTATCAGCAGCGGATGCATTTCGGAACGCTCCCATTTTGTCTGCCACATGCTCAAACGCATTCACGGATAAGGCGGCAATTGCAGCCCCGAAGATTGCGTTGAAAAGACATATAACGGCGTGTTGGGTTTTGTCATATTTGGGATAATTTTGGCAGCAGCGGATGCAGATCTTAATACTTTTATTTTGTCTACCACTTGCTCGTTTGCAATCGAAGATGGCGCTTGCAGAACATGGTGCGCAAAATGGTGAATCTGGTCTTTATATAATTTTT
>JADFDV010000313.1:0-140159 GCA_019097775.1 Moniezia expansa | reverse complement strand
AAGTAAGTCTGAGCAGAATTAACTGAACCACAGTCAAAAATCGACTGACTGCACGCACATTGAAGTGCATTCACATCGCTTTTGAGGAACGCCTGCCATCCTGGACTTGCTGCGGACTGCATAATATCCACTTGGAATCCAGTGTAGAACAGAGAAAACAAATAACTCCTTCAGTAGCCTCAAGATTTGCAATTTTCATAACCAGCATATTTGGCTCGCTATTTTACTTCAACTATACTCCCCAAATATCTGGATTAGCTGGTTAATGTAGTCACTTAAGTATGAATTTCAATCTCTCCAGGTAGATTTGAAATTATTTTCTCCTAGTAAGTCTTAAAAGATGTCTGTTCACCATCCACCTCAGAGCCAAGAGTGTCGTGAAACACCGCGAGTGAGCAGAAGCACGCTGACATCATTGAATCGCAGTCTCCACCGTATCTTGAATGAGACTCTGAGGGTGGAAATATTCTCCCTAACCCTTTGTCAAGCTACTGCTGGGAAGCCGCCTTTTGTTTGTCTACATCAGACCACTTAGAATGCAATCAACAATTGTGCGCTTCGATGAAGTGCGGTACGATAATGAACCAACGTGAGGGAGCAGGCTTTTTTATAGAAACCAACCTGTTCTATTGGAGCATGGTTGAAAGATTGTACATGCCATGCCGCATCTAATTATTTTGGGTACTTGATGTTTTCTTCTCCAGTGGAGGCACATTAGCAAGATATTCCGTTTTGTAGATGTGAACAAGCCCTCAGTTTCAATCGTTCACTTAACGAATCTAATGACGGAATGATCTGATCGAGACCTACTCAAATGGTGACATTCGCTCCTTCAAAGTCGCCACTAGACTCCCGACCGTATTCTTTATACCTAGAATGTAGTAGCATTTGGCAATCGTGCAATTATCAGTACCACTGCTGGATGAGTAAATGCATAAGTGACTTCAAATAAGTAATCTTCCCGAATGTCAAAATGTCTCTCCACACCGATAATTTTCCGTCATCAGTTCACCCAGGACTCAATGCCTTCCATTTTCATGTCAGACACAAAACTGCCAATCAGGAGACATGAGGTTAGTCAGATAAGTGACCTTCAAACAAACTCCAGGTATATATTCGTGAGAAACAAGGGATTAGCTCACTGTACTTTGGTTACATTTGCGGCAACGTGATAATTACCAAGCTTTTCTCGATGAAATCATCAGTTGCGCTAGAGATTTATGAGAACGTGCGTCCATGGAGTTTCGGCTGCTCTGCAATGCTCTCTGTGGACGATCTGAATTTGTCTGGACAACATTGCAGTGTCAATGGTGTCATTTGAGGATCATTTACCACAGGCTCGCATGTCAAGAATCGCTGGGCCAACAAAGGGTGTGAAGGCAGCAAGGCCATCAGTTGTGATTTCTTCTGTTCGGCCCCGTCATCACTTTCACACCTGACACGTCTCATCAAAGCTATATTATCGGTGAGGGGAGTCAATGGCGTCAAAGATCGTACAGAGAGTGCGGGAACCATGCAAGCGATGTGTCTGCGGTATATACTTTATGCTGCTGATGACGACTCTACCACTTGCACATACGTGGAGTGGCATCTTCACGTCCAGCAAGTGGGTGAGTGTGATTTTCGCCAAAGGTCAATCCCAACTCTACAGAAGGCTTGATGACAGTAGTGAATTGGCAGGTGAGAATATTTCCTCTATTTCCAACTGCCTTGATTGGCAACAGAGAAAGGATGTAATGGAAGCGAATAGGCGCTGGTATAACTACTACGGTGGCGCTATGAATGAGACAGTGCGTCGCGAAGCAAAGACACAAAAGCGGATGAGATTTCCAATGTGTCACCTGTCACCAAAGTCTTCCATTCATAGTGTATGCAGTTAGAAATCGTTGTCTTCGCAGAGATCATACATGGACAGACGCCGCTCTTGAACGCATTAGAAGAGTGAAAAGACCACGTCTCAAACTGGAAATCAGTGACACCGACACGATGACACAGCCATAGCGAGTGCTGATGAACGCCGTGTCGAAAGCGGTTCTCTGGACATGGAACATTGAATTGGGGATCCAAGGCAGCAATTTTCGGTTCATATTGACGGGAAAAATAGGGTGCTATTTGCGATGATTTTGTTAAATATATGCATTTATTTCATGATGCTAGCCCTCTTCTTGCATCTATGTCACCTAAACTATCGGAAATTAGCTGGAGGAGGAGGAACTACTAGCTCTAAATCTAGGACCAGTTTTAAAATTTTGTCGGCCCCACTTTAGACCAAAATGCCCCCAAGGGTGACAAAATTGGAGTTCAAGGCGAATTCCCCCATTCTACAATCTCTGCGAGGAAGTTAAATTGCATTGGGCGTGAACTAGAATGTAAATTTAACACTACGTCCCACGTATTTTTAGTTATTTTTAAATCGCATTTGAATGCATATTAAACGGGGTCGAACCATAAGGGCACATCAGTCGCCGTAGTCTGGTGTTCCAATTTCCGTTGCCAATCAAATTGCCGCCCGTTTGTGAAAACTCAACTGCTGATAGACGACTTTCGACCAATGAGTAGTGCTAATAATGAAGTTGTTGTCGATAGTGCTTCAATTCCGCTACATCTAGGCGCTAACGAGCTCAGAGGTCAATAATGCATAATTATATCCACAACTAACCACAAATGATCGAGATGAACTTGGTCCGCAATAACATACTGAGAGACGTCGGAGTTCAAACCTACAAATCAATGGAAATATGGAAGATACACACGAAGGCATTAAAAGGGTAGTGTGTAGAACAACAGTGCGGCTATGTTTGAACTGACCAAAAATTCCAGGCGGTATATTTAATGGATTGTCCAAGATGAAATTGGCAATTTGGAGGGGCGAAAT
The DNA here is from genome assembly GCA_019097775.1 of Moniezia expansa. NCBI lineage: Eukaryota > Metazoa > Platyhelminthes > Cestoda > Cyclophyllidea > Anoplocephalidae > Moniezia > Moniezia expansa. The sequence goes on along the minus strand of JADFDV010000313.1, from coordinate 137,284 downwards.
TGGACAGACCATGAGAGTGCACATTCACCTGTCATTTGCGCTTGCCAACTTGATCTTCATACTGAAATCAGGCCTGATTGTTTGTTGACGCCACCTGCTAATGAAGTTCTACTCAACCGATTGGATCAGGTCGGATGGGCTTGAGTGTATTTCATTATATTTTTCCTTCGTCCACTGCTTGCCACTTGCTTCATTGAAAGAATTAAAACATTATTTAAATCGTCACTAAATGTGGCTTTACTTGTATAACTTGAAGGTTTGTAATACGATCATGTACTTTCCTCCATTTAATCAAATTCAACGTCTCAATTTGAGACATTTGTTGGAAGTTCTAAGGCTGATTCGCTCATTAATTTGAAGTGCAGGTGACACATTGGAACTTCGGTACATTTATATCACAACAAATTAGGGAAATGAAATTCAAATTAAAAATTGAATCATCATGTAATTGCCTGGTAACGAATCGGCTTTAATTATATTGTCCACAGTATATAGTTTGTTCATTGCTGTACTTCTCTGATTGAAGGGCTGTCGCTTCTCCTAACCTCTGAGCATCTGTCTGAAATTGCTCGAACAAGTCCCTCGTCTCCGACACTTCTTTGGTTACCACCTCTTCACTTTTTGTGTTTCGCACAAACTGAGCTCTGAAGGTACTATATTTGTAGTTTTTCCAATTTCAAAATGCCTAGATTTGGTTGCATGCCGTCTCGCAACTCGGTATTCGGAAAGCTTTAACAATGCTCTGAGGATTCGGCAATTTGTGCTTCAATTTTAACGTTTCAAGTAAAAAGAGAAATAGCGCTATCCCACACGCTTGACACATGGAATCAAATTTGGATGTGACTGCTTAGCTGCTTACTCACGGACTTCAGAGATCAAAACTCTCGTCTCAAATTTGAGGGAATATTATGAAGAAGACCATGGTGGGAAGTTGTGTTTCAATTTACCCAAACTACTGCAACTCATGGAGCTGGTAGCCCAATGAGATTGGCATTTGTCTTTACATGTGCAGGCGTATCGGAAGGCTGTGATGAGATACGTGACAGAAAATTCAAGCGACGCTGAGACAGCTGCTGAAATGGCTAAATCGCATATGACACTACCCGAATCCACGTGGACTCAAAGAATGATGTTGCTTCATAAAATTGCGAAGAGAAAGATCCACACCAAAGTAACCATTATAAGCACAAAAGGCCTCTGGTGCACACTTTTGCGCAGATTGGTGAATCGACTACGACTCGACAATGCAAACCGGGCCTCTCCACACGCTCATCACCGAGCGCAGCTTTGTGTTCACGTTCAAAGCAAGCTTTCCAGCTGCTGCAGTTTCGAGGAGATTCACGCAGACTTCCTCACATAGTTGTCGAAGATACCTTGCTCAAGTTGAAATATGGAAAACCTATTTCAACCTGAGAGTTTCGCGAGGAAATGCCAGTCACTTTTGAATAGAAAGGACTTTTTGTAATTGACTACACTGCGGAACACATGGAAAGTATTGGCATGGATGTGAAAGTTGTTGCTCCAGTAGTGGGTCACTGGTTACAGGTCATTGACATGAAAATTCGAATGCCATGCGAATACGAATTTGGACAATGTTGTGGTGGAACATCCTCTTAAGAAAGCAAAGCCCGCACAAAAGTAAATATATTTAATTTATCTAAATATATCTCCAAACGAAATCTCTCTCAACACGGACATTGTAAACAAGGCAAAATAGAGAAGAAAAATGAAGTAGAAGGAAAAATAATATCCCCTAAATTTCAACAGAAATTTTATTGAGCAGGATGAAATCGGACAGAGATGAAAGCAAGGCAAGAAGGAGGGATAAAGATGAAATTACGACACATGGACGGGCCGAATTCACTCATTTATACAACTTATAAAAAAGCATCGGTGGGGGCTATACAGATACGAATTTTACAAGTCAAGTCAGGATAGTTGCAGAGTGAAGATCTAGGCATCAATCATGAGAGAGGCGATCCGCTATTACCATGGGAGATGCAGAAGAGTCCTTTAGCTTTTGTGGTGTCAGTACCAGTTGCGGCGTGATTTGTCACGGTTTTTCCGTGCAAAAAGGATGTGTAGGTTGGCTTAGATCGGTGCGAGATGGACGAGGTATGAAACTGGAAGCAACAGAATGACCTGGGCGAGACTTTCTCAAGTGGTGGCATTCGCTCCTTCAAATTAGCCACTAGATTCTTGTCTGGATTGTAGAATATGTTAAGATCGTCGAAGCAGTCCGTCTCTATCATCTGAAGTATCTCTTCAGTTTTATGTTTTTCTTCTTCATGATCTTGTCTTACGTGCCTTCGCATATCCCTTATTCTGGCGAAGGATCGTCGGCAGTTTGCGTTGGTACAGATAATATCACGTTGCCTTTCTCCTACCAGTCTAGGTGTGTAATTTTCGTCTTGAAATTTAGGGCTTTCCTTTGGATCTACTAGCCATAAATCTGAATGCTCTTGAATTATTTCTTTCGCATCCTCATTTGCTCTTTCAAATTATTAATCTCCCGCTTAGTAACTATACGAGTTGACTGAAATACACCTCAACACAAAATGAGGACGATCATGCACCATATTTTATAAGGCACTACTGAATGAACCTTGTCTTCAGAGCTTTCGAACTGCCACTTCTCTCACAATCCAGCGGTCAAAGAACCGAATACTTTGGTTGATCGTTTGTAACCTACTTCTATCAGTGGCAAAAGCCTCCGAACATTAGGGCTCAATTAAATGGTTTCACACCACCTCAAATTGAGATGAAAAATGACGAGGAGACAAGCGCTGAACTGGCAGCGAATACCTCAGCAACCGACCCTCCTATGAATTGTTGTGCTGGTACCAATGAGGAGGAGGACACATGTCCAGCGGACGCTGAAATCGACGGAAGCACCGCGGATACCATAGATGAGGCGCCTTTACTTCCTCTTCCTCAAATGCCCGCTGATTTTGACGAGAATTCCAACCTCCTTGATACTGCTATCGACCCTGATGGCGAGGCGTTCAAGTTCCACATTGCAAACCATGTAAGAGAAAGGCACTTTTTCTGTCTTTCTCTTACATACATCAGTGTGCTCCATTTCACTCGTTTTTTTTAGAAATCACTATCTTATGACATGAAATTACGTGCGGCAGTGCTAGAACCACTGGAAGAAGAAAAGAGAGACTTGGAGGCTCTCTTAAGCGGCGCCGTTGTTTGTAACGGAAATACTGAGACTTTGGTAAGTGTAGACAGCGAATGGTTCGTCAGGAGTGTTCCTCAACTTGGTGGCGTTGATAATGACGATGACTTATCCAGCCGTCTTCTCAATCTCACTTCGGCCAACGCTGTCGGAGGTGGTAGTGTTATTGAAGTTGTTAATGGTTCCACTGATTAAATAACCCTCGCATTGATGTGGCGTCAGCGAGAACTGCGCCTGGTTTGTGCTGCTAATCTCAACATCCTCCATCGACTCATTCAAGCCGCAAGAAGAGACCTGCAGCGTCAGGAAATTCAAAGGAGACTTGCCATTGCAGATGCTGACTTGAGTCTTAACACTGCTCAACCATCAAGCAAACTTTACAGTGGTTTATTTACTCGTCATATTGATTCTGTTTCAGGTTTTGGAAGCTTACAACAAGCTGGAGAGCTACAAGGTCCGGAAGCGTTCAGTGTTGAAACAAGATCGTGATTTTGCTTGGAAGACACTGGAGGAACGCCAAAAAGACGTGCAGAGCTGGACGCGTTTGATAAGAAGCCCCCCTAGAACTGTTATCCCTGTGTCACCATAAGCTGTATAAAAATTCCATTTCATCCTTCGTCTCCATGCTCCTCGCGTTGTATAGTGACTCCCTTCCCCATCCCTTCTCGAGGACTTGTAGTCCACTTTTCACTCGATATCTCTGTCTTTATCTCCATCTCTTCTCTCTTGAGAAGGTGAGTGTATGTTATCGTCAATGAGCCTTTGTTCAAACAGCGCCCACTTCTTGCTCACTGCCAATGCAGTGAAACTGAACGTCTGTTTGCATCAGCTGTCAGTTTTCGTACTCGCTTTAAGATGTCCAACGTGAGTGGATTGTTTAAATCAGCTCAGTTCTCGATGTCTGCAAGATGGCAGAGGTTTGTTGTGGCCACCAACAGTGCCTATAAATCCACCCATTTGTCTTATCACCAATCCACGAGTCGAAAAGGAAAGAGCTGGAAATCGGTTCCTCTTGTGGCACTCTCTGCCTTTCCATTCATGGCTGTTTTCGCACATCCCCATGACAACGAGGATGAGAATCCTTTCTTTATTCCCGAAACCAAGAGAGATGCGAATCCTGAGCGTCTGAATGTCATTGAAAGACACAGTGTTGTTTCCAAGGCGATTGAGAAGGTGTCTCCTGCTGTCGTCACACTAATATCCTCCGGGTAGATAGAGTCCTACTGTTTTGCATTTAAGTAACATAATAATATGCCTCTGTTTTAGGGGATATTTTCCTTCATTTGCTTCTGGTTTTATTGCTAATGAGAACGGGCTAGTAATTACCAATTGACACGTCACTCGTCTCCTCGTCAACCCTCGTCGTGAATTTCCTGCTAAATTAAAAGCTGTTTCGGTAACATTGGATTGGGCCTTATTACAGGTAAGCAGATTGTGATATTCCAAACCGATGCGCTTGTCAAATTCACATCTTTTTTTTGATTCGTGGTGATGCAAAAACTCTGAGAGAGCTTCCAGTGACGAAGCTCGCACCCAAGAATTCTTCGTGTCGAGCAGAAGGATTCGTGGTTGCCATCGGAAGCCTCTTAGAATTAAGCAGTACTTCCACATCTGGTACGATTTCTGCTGTTAATCGTGTCCTACCCATGAGGCTCGGTGTTAGTTTTTACCAAACCGATGCGACTATATCGGTCAGTAACTGGCATTTTCTTTGCTATGCGATACCGTAGCGTGTTGGGAAACGTTTGTTTTCTTCTGGTTTGGGAATTCTGGAGGTCCTCTAGTTGACCCTCTTGGCGAAGTCGTAGCCGCAAATACCATGTCTATTGGTGTGGGCTTTGGATTCGCTGTTCCCTCACCATTTGTGCACGACTTTGTTGAGAATTTTCGCTCTACCCAGCAGCCGAGGAGGCAGGCTCGTGAAAAGGTCTCCTACACCCAGCTCTCCTTATCCCCCTTTCGTCCAAATATATCCTCTGGTTAGATGCCAACCTTGACCGCCAGAATGAACTTCAATTTGATGAGAAACCACCATCACGATATTTGGGTGTAGTAATGAGATCATTTACACCCAACCTTGTTGATGACCTAGTTTTCCATGGCTTCCTGCATCCAAAGTGCAATATTCATGGCCAGATACTCACTGGTGTCTTCATTGAAAGTGTTATCAGAGGCTCTCCAGCTGACAAGTAAGTGGTTTTGTGATCAAATAGTCTCAATGCGGTGAACAATTTTAGGAGTGGACTGATGCCTGGAGACATAATTGTTTCGATAAACGATTGCAATATCAGCAACGCTCATGAGACATTGCACTTAATTGAGTCGCTTGAAGGCTTTTCAATTACTGTGATTGAAAAAGTCGAAACAGAGCCTGAGACATTTTGAAATTCGGGGAGAATACTTGTTCGAAGGTACTTTTGCATTTACCCATCCAGCCGTGGTATCGAATAGGTGGCGCTCCACAAATGCAGTAACAGCAGAAAAATCTGTTTATAAATACCACAATCCGTAAAAAATGCAACAAAGCCCCCAAGTGTAAATGATAAAGACTTTTATCGTTGCCCAAAGAAAAATTACTAAGACGTAAAAATCACGAATTCGACTTGGGTCAAAGATGTTTCTCGACCTGGGAAAGCACAAAGCCAGTGGAGCATCTTTGTCTCAGGTTTTCAATTGTACACATTCTTGTAAGGTGAATGGTTTCGACAACGATGCTGATTAGATTCCCTGTGTCAAAACTCCACTGAGAACAGGTCGAATTCCACAAAAGTGCTGCTTCCCTCACTTGCTGGTTCATTATCCTATCGCAACTATCAAAGTGTACAACTATTTTGATTGCATTTTGAGTTAATTGATGTTGACATGCGAAAAGGCGGCTCCCCTGAAGTAGTATGACAAAAGCTTAAGGAAAATATTTCCACCCTCACAGTTCTTATTCAAGATAAGACGAAGACTATAAATTCAATGATGTCAGCGTGTTTCTGCTCACTCGCTACGTTCGATGACACCTGCTTGCTCAAACAGGACATACTAAGACTCGTGAAATTGAGCTTATTTATAGATAAACCTCACAGAAGTTCACGACTATCTGCCAACTTAAGCAGCCTGCTTATTCTGGCCACAAATTTGAACGCAAGCATCGTCGTGATAGCGTCTGTTTAGTAGTATCGAATGTCTTTCTTGTTATCAAAATGCCAAGTAGCTTTGGAAACAACACCTTCAGTGAGGGTGTCCCACGGCACCTGATGGTGGGGCTGTATTTGCCAGGTTTAACTTATTAATAGCAGGTGAACATATGTTCGCTTGTAGCTTGCGAAGGAGAGTGGTCAACATGGACTACCTGGCGTCTTTGACATAAACGATGGAAGTTTTCACTTGAGTGACTGCATCAGCCTTACTGCCAAGATGCTTCGCGTTTGGGACTCGTTATGATGGAAGGGAAGTGATATCTCTTGACTGCCAAATGGGCCGAATATGAATGTTGTGAAGGGTAGAACAGGGAGAGGAGTGTTCTCTTTGCGATTTGTCATTCTTGATTTCAAATAGAACTGGTTTGGTATGGAGCACATTAAGAACATTGGCCATAATTCGTTAGTGATGCAAATACATTTGAGCATGAGTCTAGAAGTAGCATTTGCTACTTCTTCTATTGCAGTGGAATGTAGAAAGTAACTGCCACATTGTGAAATATTTAGTGATGCTTTAGACCATGAATTGGTTCTTTTATGAACAGAGGTGGTAGGCATTAATCATAATAGTACATCACAAGACAATCAGCGTAAATACGCAATCAGACCCATCCGAGTTGATCAGATCGGCTGACTAGAGACCCCATCAGCAAGTGAAGTCTACAGCCTGGGCGCTCAATCGACAACTTACGATACAAAGTCAGTCCTGATTCGCAGTGGCCGGATCAAGTTGGCAAGCGCAAGTGGCAGATGAATGAATTCTGGGTGATGTGCGCAGTCACACGCCTGTCTTAGTTGTGCCCTTCCATTTTACTGATATCATCTTGGACTTTCTATTAAATGCATCACCTGGATTTTTCCGTCAGTTTACAGCATAGCTGCATTGCTATTATACACATTTTGGTTTGAGTTTCCCGTTCATTGAATTTTAATTTACACAAGGAAGATCAGCTACCAGTCTTGGTATTTCTGGATGGTAAATAATGAATCGAGCGAACAAAGATGAGCCTCCTTTACCACTATTAGTTTTATGCGTGTGTGTGTGTGTGAAATGAGAGCTTTCATGCGAGACTTGTCCTTCAAACTGAGAGGTATCTTCTACGACTACTAGAGTTGAATCCCGACATCTCGCAGTGTATTTCCGTTAGGTTTCTTAGTCTAAATTTTCGCCGTGTAGTTATAGATGCAGTTCACGCGCTTCTGGCATTTGAAATGAGTAGGGTCTTAATTCATTGTCGTAACTAGTTTAAATAAAGTGCCATCCACACCAGCGACACTATTAGCTCTGCCCATTAAGGGTTCAGCTTTTACATTTCGGTGGCGATCCGAGAGGCAAATGAAATCGGAACGTCCAGATGGCCTCGATTGATGTGGTATTTCGGTTCGAAATGCTGCTCCAGTTGGCATTTGAATGCGAATCACAATCACGAACCAGTATTAACAAATAGTCACACTATCTTAAAAAATTCACAATATTTTAAATCGCGCCACAAAATTCCAGACGTTTCGCAGTAAGTACTTTGATTAAGCCTTAAGTCACTTAGCTAACACAAGCCATGAGCTTATTTGGCTTACTTTTATCCTTATTTTGACCACACAGTTCCCGATTTTCTTACGAATCTAGTGATTTCTCATTCAATACAATTAAGCCGTTTCTACTGACGATACTTCATGAACTTAAATTAAAGTGAAAAGCCATGCAACCATATGGACATCAGTGATTCTGCAACATAGAAAACGTGGTTATCATCCCATCAACCGATAAAAACTACCACTTACCTCTTTGAACATGCGCGGGTGGCTCAGAGCGCTGACTTTCCAGTAAGCTTGTTATGTCGCAGTTAAGCATGGGCTCACCTTCTCAGAAGCCATGGGTACAAATCATTTCAACAAGCGTCCGGCGACTTGAATGACCACCCACTCCAAGCAATGCTAGTCATTAGAAGACAGAGGATCGTCTCAATTTGCGATATCATCCTTCGATTATTAGAATCGTGAAGTGAACGAGTGAACTGAAAGCTTGTTCAAATCTGCAAAAGTGTGAAATTCTCGCATATGTGCCTACACTCGATGGTGGATGGTGAACAGGCAATCTTTTAAGGCTTACTCAGGGGAATAGATTTCAAATACTTCTAGGAGAGATTGAAATTCGTTCTTAAGTGACTGCATTAACCAACTAATCCAGATATTTTTTGGGGAGTAAAGTTGAGCGTAAATTAACGAGCCAAATACACTGGAAATGAAAACTGTAAGTCTTGAAATGGCTGAAGGAGTTTCTCTTTTTCTCTGTTTTACCCTGGATTCCAAGTGGAAATGATGCGATCCGGAGCAAGTCCAGGATGGCAGGCGTGACCTCGAAAGCGATGTGAAAGCGCTTTAATGTGTGAAGTAAAGGCTACTTTGCCTCAGCCGACCTTCCTGCAGATGGTCAAGATGAACACTTAATGAGACCCGATATTTTTAATTCTCAGTCTCGAAGATGGTTTGCCTTTCAAAAATGAAAAATACCCACTATGAAATTGACGCTCATGAAAATGTTTCACCTAGAGTGCTAACTGGAATGGTTGAACTCTTATTCAGAGATTGAACCAGCCTTACTTTACAGTGAGCTCCAGTTTGCTTTCCAAGAAACTATCCCACTTTTATTGGATGGCTTTACCTACTTGATTTCTCTGAGCAACATTATTGCTTCTCTGATGCCAAATACGAACCCGAGAGCACAAGGACACTGAGGCATGATATGTCTCCCTACCACTTTCCCTTTTCGTACTAGTTGAACCAGACTAGATTATTCTCCACAGATGCGATAAAAGCAAGAAAATCTGCTTACAACTACCACAATCCGTAAAAAATGCAACAAAGCCCCCAAGTGTAAATGAAAAAGATTTCAATCCTCGCTCAAATTAAAATTAATCAGACATTGAGCTCTCATCGAGCGCATAGGAACAAAACTTGTTGAAAAATTGAGACTTGGCTCAGCGTTGTCTCAAGCGCTCCTTCAGACGATTTTCCACAATGCTGACAATCAAGTTGATTGCAACAGGATTGGATTTGTCACAGGGAATGATGATATCGGCAATAGACTTTTTGGGAGCAATGAAATCGTCATAAATAGGCTTGACAAAGTTCTGATACTGGCAAATAACATCTTCCACCCTGCGACCACGATGGCAGATGTCCCGCATGAGTCGTCGCGACAGGCGCAATTCGGCATCGGCATCGACGAAAATTTTCAAATCCATCAACTGAAAATACCATTGGAAATAGAAGGAGTCATTATCACTTGATCTTGTTTCAAGCATACCTTTAGTAGTTCTGCAAAGCTGAAGACCATGATGCCCTCGAAAATGACAACTTTGGCTCCACAAATAGTGTGGGTTTCGGCCGTACGGGAGTGGGTGGTAAAGTCATATTCAGGAACATCAATACTCTTCCCTTGCTTCAGGCGGGAAAAGTGGTAGAAGAGCAGGTCGCAGTCAATTGCGGAAGGGTGGTCGAAATTGAAACGACCTTCCCGAGCCAGAGCTTTATCTTCTTCAGGAACGACCTGTTGGCAAGCCAAAAGATTCTAAGCCAAGTAATCTAGCCCTGTGTAAACCTTCTAACACCTGACACACTCATTCAGGTGATATGACGAAAGATTGACCAAGAGCCAAATGAGGAGCTTGTTGAATCAGTGCAAGAATCCATTTTTAGTGCAAGACCCGCGGTTCATTAGGCAACCACGGTCAACCACGTCAACCCAACATTGCATTGTTAGCTAAATGACTGACCTACAACTCATTCGGTGAATTGTTTTTAACCGAGTATCAAATTGGTGAATTTAGTTGCCGATGCGAGATCACTCAATGAATGCTGTCACACAGCGGTGTTTCAGAAGTAAATACTGAGAAACCAAACTTACCCTGTAATAAGAGTCCATGCTCAGAGCAGCTACGGCTTTGTGATTCAGCCGTTCTATGATATTTTCGGCCAGTGTGGTTTTACCACTTCCAGAGCCACCGCAGATCCCAACAATGAAGCAGTCATCTCTTCTATCCTCCAAACTGCGGTCGAAGTAGGTTACAGTTGTCGTCAGTTCTTCAGTTTCAGGCATTCGTGTCTCGTCTCAGCGTAAGATGGTAGAACCTTGCAAAAAGCGCTGCGAAAGGTGAATTCTTCACTTACGCCAACGACAAACTGACTACAGAAGACCGTGCAGTGAGTTTTAAAATGCTTATTCAAGTGAAGCACACGACAATGCGATTTACTGGGTTTAAACAAAAATAAATGTTTACCCAACTACTACAGCATCGAAATCAAATTCAAAATACACATTTGATATTTTCAAATAAAGGCAACTTTTAGTTTTTTTTATAGTTTCAATTGCATATTTACTAAGATATTGTTTTTGAGAATTAAAATATTCAGGCAGACCAGCATTACTTTGACAAGTTTGGTCAAATCACTAGGAGCTCAAGAATTTCAGCTGCAATGCGTTGAATGCCCAAAGCGTCGCCTATTTGAAGAGTTGGCACACAGTCCCTGCCATTGAATGTCTAGTACCTTGGTTGCCGTTCAGTGGAAATTGCAGCAATGTAACGACTGCACCCTTCCTCATTCAACTGCCTCTGATTCGTAGTATTAGGAGCAGCATCTGCAATCCATTTAAAGTATGCGTGGTGATTTTTGGATGAACATGATTGCACGCAGTTTTGCTCTTACCTGTTCCTAGAGTTAAGGAGTAATGTGCAGTTCTACCTCATCTTACTTCTTTTCACTGCAAAAAACTCGAGTTCGCATGATGGGCATCCAACCAAAGTCAAATCAAATAAGACAGATCGTTATACGTAATAGGATTGCTATTAATATCAGCTGTAGATGTTCATGATCATCTACAACTGCAGACTCTAGTCTTTGTCTGGAGTTAGGCTCTTTAGTAGTTGCTACACTCGTGAGTAGCTTAACATTAATGTAATTTCAAATTCTGCAGAAAAGACAACCATGTTGTTGTCTCGGCTATTAGAACGACAATAGATCAAAACAAATGTTACTTACGGCAAAACAGACCTAGAGTTCCTAGAGTTAAGGAGTAATGTGCAGGTCTACCTCATCTTGCTTCTTTTCACTGCAAAAGAAACACGAGTTTGCAGAATAGGCATGCATCCAAAGTCAAAACGAATAAGTCAGCTATTAACATCAGCTGTAGATATGGACCAGCTGAATGAACACCTTTGCAGTGCTTTTCTACGAAGATAGCTTTGAATGTGGATGACTTGATTCCAGTGATTTCGTGCTAAAACAATGTTATTTATCTGTTAGAAAGTGAAGCATTGCATTGTGGTCATTTTTGCTATCACACAGATGTTGAAGATACCCTGCTCAAGAGGATATGGAAAGCTTGTTTCAACTTGAGAGTGTCGCGAGGAAATTCCAATCGCTTTTGAATAGAAAGCACCTTTTGCAATTGAATTGTAATTGATTGTGGTTCAATAGATCTGCTCAGACTTGAGACATCGATCGGTAAAGCTCGATTTGGTTCCATTAGAGAGGTGAGGGGGTGAAATGTCGTCAGGTTAGAAGAATACTGGATCAACTGTACTGAAGGGAAGAGAGCTTTTGCGAGAATATAATGGTCGTCTGAGAAGGAGGTTTCGCCAGATAATCGCAGATCGCAGCGAGTCAAGCTTGGTGTTCACGAACGTCTGGTGGACGACAATACAAATCCACACATGATGGGACATCACGAACAAGCAGTCGTTACATTGCTGCAATTTCCACTGAACGGCAACCAAGGTACTAGACATTCAATGGCAGGGACTGTGTGCCAACTCTTCAAATATGCGATGCTTTGGGCATTCAACGCATTGCAGCTGAAATTCTTGAGCTCCTAGTGATTTGACCAAACTTGTCAAAGTAATGCTGGTCTGCCTGAATATTTTACTTCTCCGAAACAATATCTTAGTAAATATGCAATTGAAACTATCAAAAACTGCAATTTTGCCTTTATTTGAACGATTCAATTATACATTTTAAATTTGATTTTGGTGCTGTAATAGTTAGGGAAACGTCTTTTTTGTTTTAAGTCAGTAAATCACCTAATCGTGTGCTTCACTTGAATAAGCATTCGAAAACTCACTGCACGGTTTTCTGTAGTCAGTTTGTCGTTGGAGTCAGTGAAGAATTCATCTTTTACATCGCTTTTGCATTGGGCACTGTAGAACTTTTCGATTCGGGATCATGAATGACTACTTTACTTGGAGTGTGCACGACTCGAGTTGAATTCTCTCCTATGCCATTTTCGTTTGCCAGATTGAGCTTCCTACTGCCAGTCGGATCTTGCTCCGTCAATTAATAAAAATTTGGTCTCAAATCGTAAAGACTCCACTTGCTATTGGTAGCAGTACTCATCCGATCAGACCTAGGGGGTTCAGAGTCTATCTACGCTATTTTTTCTGCATTTTTCTAGTCTTCGGCTTCCCACTTGCTCAGTAACCAGTGTACTTGTGTTACAATTTAAAGGCAATGATCTGTACCTTCAACTTTCATGATCAACTTCAAATGTTATCGTCTATTTTAAGACTTTGGTTTGAACTCTAGACGGCGAATGTGCTCAATTACACGAAGTCCCGTTGTCGCGCTGAACCTCAACACAATCTTCTTAACAACAAAAAGGGAAATAGATAGTGATCTACAAGTTTAATTATTAATAACCCGCTTTATTAGCAAGTCGGCTTTAAATAGACATTGTGAGGTAGAGATTCGGTTTAGCCCTCATACGACGCAGGTTGTCCAGCCATCCAATAAAAGTGGGAGAGTTTCTTGGAAAGCAAACTGGAGCTCACTGTAAGGCAATGCTGGTTCAAACTCTGAATAAGAGTTCAACCATTCCAGTTAGCACTGGAGGTTAAACATTTGCATGAGCGTCAATTTCAAAGTGGGTTTGTCCATTTTTGAAGGCAAACCATTTTGGAGAATGAGAATTAAAAATATCGGGTCTCATTAAGTGTTCATCTTGACCGTCTGCAGGTAGGTCGGCTGAGGCAAGGTAGCCTTTACTTCACAGTCAAAAATCGACTGACTGCACGCACATTAAAGTGCATTCACTTCGCTTTTGAGGTAACGCCTGCGATCCTGGACTTGCTGCGGACCGCATAAATTCCACTTGGAATCCAGAGTAGAACAGAGAAAACAAATAACTCCTTCAGTAACCTGAAGATTTGCAATTTTCATAACAAGTATATTTGGGATTATTTCAATGTACTTTGGTTACATTTGCGGCAACGTGATAATTACCAAGCTTTTCTCGATGAAATCATCAGTTGCGCTAGAGATTTATGAGAACGTGCGTCCATGGAGTTTCGGCTGCTCTGCAATGCTCTCTGTGGACGATCTAAGCGGTAATAAAATGATGAATTTGACATCTTTAGAGTTCACCAAAGTGTGCTTCATCCATCTTTACCAACTCGGTGTCCTGGGATCGATGAGGGCCTACCAGGAAACTAATAATGTTTAAGTATGAACAAGACAAACAGTATTCAATGTGACGCAAAATAAGCTGGTTATTGCCCACATTCAGTAAATTTATTTCTAACTTAGTCCAGCGTCCAAAACGTTTAGTTGACTAAAGCGAAAATGTAAAGAGAAGGATAAAAGGTGCTCTTAGTGGTATCGAATGCCTTCCTTGTTATCAAAATGCCATGTAGCTGTGGAAACAACACCTTCAGTGAGGGCGTCTTGCGGCACCTGATGGTGGGGCTATATTTGCCAGGTTTAACTTGTTAATAGCAGGTGAACATATGTTCGCTTGTGGCTTGTGAAGGAGAGTGGTCAACATGGACTACCTGGCATCTTTGACAAAAAAGATGCAAGTTTTCACTTGAGTGACTGCATCAGCCTCACAGCCAAGATGCTTTGTATTTGAGATTCGTTATGATGGAAGGAAAGTGATATCTCTTGACTGCCAAATAGGCCAAATATGAATTATGTGAAGGGTAAAACAGGGAGAGGAGTGTTCTCTTTGCGATCAGGTTCTATGTCTATCGTCTTGATTCACTAGGATAAGTCTTTGTGATAATGCGTTTACTAAAAGATTAAATTGCTACAGATCTCTACCAAATTTATTAACGTTCCTCAATACAAACGGACATGAAAGCCCATCTTCATAGGTTTTCTCATAGGTATTGACCTTGTCGGTGAGTTGATTCACCATGCTGCCTGTCAAACATGAAATTGTTATCATTTTTCTTTCATTTGTGGCAGGATAACACACCCTGTATTCGGCATAGTCCTTTTTACAAATCTAGCAGACCCTCGAGAGTGCCTCGCATTTTGGGGCTTTAAAGTACCTCACTGAGTTTGGAGAAAGGGGGAATCTACCTTGAACTCCAATTTTGTCTCCCTTGGGGGCATTTCAGTATAAAAAGATGGCCGCAAAATTTTAAGACTGGTCCTAGAATTAGAACTAGTTGTTCCTCCAGCTAACTTTAGATGCAAAAGGAGGGCTAGCATCATGAAATCAAGGCATATATTTAACAAAATCATCGCAAATAGCACCCCAATTTTCCCGTCAATATGAACAGAAAAGGGAAAATGGTAGGGATACTCAGAACGGCGAAAGTGCTATGCACATTACAGCCAGATCGTGAACACCAAGTTGGACTCACTGCGATCTGCGATTCTCTGACGAAGCCTCCTTCTCCAATGACCATTATATTCTCGCAAAAGCTCTCTTCCCTTCAGTACAGTTGATCCAGTATTCTTCTAACCTGACAACATTTCACCTTCTCACCTCTCTAATTGAACCAAATTGAGCTTTAGGGATCGATGTCTCAAGTCTGAGCAGATCTACTGAACCACTATCGCATAGTGTCAAATTCTGCAGACAACCTTCGTTAGCTGCTGACTTCCTTCGCTCTGGCAGAAGATGGGACATAAATATTTGTTGGTCCTTTACAGCTTTGAATGTGGAAGATTTGATTCTAGCCATTTCGAGCTAAAATAATGTTATCTACATTTAAGTATATCAAGCATTGCATTGTGGTCATTGTTGTTATTAGGTAAATTTGTAGTATTTTCAATCTTACCTTCTTTGTCTCCAAACTATCTCACCCCAAGTGCGCTGCGGACGCGTATCAAAAACCAGTTCCAACTCATCAGCGAGTGAAGCCTGATGCGGTGTTGGTGCGGTGTTGATGCGAGTGGGCAGTTAACATAAGAGCAGGCGATTCTCGGGGTCGACAACCACACCAAGTACGTCATTCTTCTAACCGCCAAGACCGTCAAAGATACTGCCATTGAAGCACTTGCCTAAAATAATGCAGTTATTCGTGAAAAATCAGTTGTTACAAAGACGTGACGGCAAGTCATTTTGAATTGACTGGACACCTCGCAGTACTCATGTATAAGCTTGGTTTCTGCTCGTGCAAGAGGAATCATGAACGATCAGATTCTTCCATTATTACTGGATAGTTTTACAAGGTACATTACCAGACTGCACTGTGGACGTTTTAAGTAGTGCAATTTGTCTAATGATGACCAGCCAGTATTTCGATGAGTGAGGGCGATTTCACTTGCAAAGTCAGGTGAAGACTGTGCGAAATTGTAAAGTTCTCAGGCTGCCTTAAAGTGGAGGATGACTTACGAGTCGAAGAATGGCAAGCTTCCTGGGTGTCAATAGAGAATGGGATGAATTAAACTTGGCGTGAGGTAGCAGCTTTCAGAGTAAGTTAACTCTTACCACTCGGACACCAGCAGAGCTTCTATTAATCCTGCATTCTTGCTGAGGGTTTTACATAGCTGAAATGTCATGATCAGTGTTATTTCAAACAGGTCGCCATTGCCGTTATTGCTCCACATTTGATGATTTGAATGAGCAATTTGGTAAGCGCAGCGGGTTGGAATGTAAAAATAAGCAGACACCATTATGCTACAGCCTGCAACTCAGTGGCTTGCAGTGATCAGTGATCGTTGATCGGATTCTATTCTACAGTTTCTCCTACTCTTCCATGAATTATGTCATTACTTCAAAACATCCTCACACATTTGAAAACAACTATTTTAGGCTTTTGCGACAATTTTACCAACATCCTGTGATAAGAAGGTTTTCAAACTGCAGCTGCATTGTTGGTCCCTTCAGACACAGATTAAATTATGAAGTCCGGAGCAATCACTGTGGATAAATTGCACTGTGGATAAATTGCACTGTGGATATAATCAAAGAGCCGGTTCTACCACAACATATCCCGGGAGCTTCGTCTGCTCAATTAACCCTTTTCTCACTCATGAAAAATGATGCAAGAAATATGCTGCCATCAATTTACACACTGTTTTCTATTAATGCATTGTACTGTAATCCAACGAACTAATAAATTAATAAATATGGACTCGCGAATTTCCCAAAATGTAAAAATATCCTCAAATTCCATATAAGGTTGAAAAATCGAAACCCGGAATCCCTTCACAACGAGTTAAGAGTCATCGTTTAGGATAGCTACCTCTCGAAAGGTCGAGGCGTATTGTACATTTTTAAGTGTATAGTAGTTGATCAAGTTACGATGGATAGCGGGCGGCCGAGATAGGGCAGGATAGTAATCCAATATTTCCTCGCGAAACTCTCAGGTTGAAATATGTTTTTCATATCCACTTGAGCAAGGTATCTTCGACAACTATGTGAGGAAGTCTGCGTGAATCTCCTCGAAACTGCCAGCAGCTGGAAAGCTTGCTTTGAACGTGAACACAAAGCTGCGCTCGGTGATGAGCGTGTGGAGAGGCCACGGTTTGCATTGTCGAGTCGTAGTCGATTCACCAATCTGCGCAAAAGTGTGCACCAGAGGCCTTTTGTGCTTGTAATGGTTACTTTGGTGTGGATCTTCCTCTTCGCAATTTTATGAAGCAACATCATTCTTTGAGTCCACGTGGATTTCGGGTAGTGTCATATGCGATTTAGCCATTTCAGCAGCTGTTGCTCAGCTGTCGCTTGAATTTTCTGTCACGTATCTCATCACAGCCTTCCGATTACGCCTGCACATGTAAAAATAAATGCCCAACTCATTTGGGCTACCAGCTCCATGAGTTGCAGTAGTTTTCGGGTAAATTGAACGCCAACTTCCCACCATGGTCTTCTTTATAATTATTCCCCTCAAATTTGAGACGAGAGTTTTCTGATCTCTGAAGTCCGTGAGTAAGCAGCTAAGCAGTCACATCCCAAATTTGATTCCATGTAATCAAGCGTGTGGGATAGCTGCTATTTCCTCTTTTTACTTGAAATCGTTAAAAAATTGAAGCACAAATTGCCTGAATCCTCAGAGCATTGTTAAAGCTTTCCGAATACCGAGTTTGCGAGACGGCATGCAACCAAATCTAGGCGATTTTGAAATTGGAAGAACTACAAATATAAGTACCTTTCAGCAGCTCAGTTTGTGCGAACACACCAAAAAGTGAAGAGGTGGTAACCAAAGAAGTGTCGGAGACGAGGTGACTTGTTCGAGCAATTTCAGACAGATGCTCAGAGGTTAGGAGAAGCGACAGCCCTTCAATCAGAGAAGTACAGCAATGAACAAACTATATATCTGTGGACAATATAATTTAAAGCCGATTCGTTACCAGGCAATTTCATTGATGATTCAATTTTTAATTTGAATTTCATTTCCCTAATTTGTTGTGATATAAATGTACCGAAGTTCCAATATGTCACCTGCACTTCAAATTAATGAGCGAATCAGCCTTAGAACTTCCAACAAATGTCTCAAATTGAGACTGTTGAAATTTGATTAAAATGGAGGAAAGTACATGAATCGTATTACAACCTTCAAGTTATACAAGTAAAGCCACATTTAGTGGCGATTTAAATAATGTTTTAATTCTTTCAATGAAGCAAGTGGCAAGCAGTGGACGAAGGAAAAAATATTAATGTAAATACACTATCAAGCCCATCCGACCTGATCCAATCGGTTGAGTAGAACTTCCATTAGCAGGTGGCGTCAACAAACAAACAGGCCTGATTTCAGTATGAAGATCAAGTTGGCAAGCGCAAATGACAGGTGAATTGTGCACTCTCATGGCTGCCCCAATTTCGCCCCTCCAAATTGCCAATTTCATCTTGGACATTCCATTAAATATACCGCCTGGAATTTTTGGTCAGTTCACAACATAGCCTCACTGTTGTTCTACACACTACCCTTTTAATGCCTTCGTGTGTATCTTCCATATTTTCCATTGATTTGTAGGTTTGAACTCCGACGTCTCTCAGTATGTTATTGCGGACCAAGTTCATCTCGATCATTTGTGGTTAGTTGTGGATATAATTTATGCATTATTGACCTCTGAGCTCGTTAGCGCCTAGATGTAGCGGAATTGAAGCACTATCGACAACAACTTCATTATTAGCACTACTCATTGGTCGAAAGTCGTCTATCAGCAGTTGAGTTTTCACAAACGGGCGGCAATTTGATTGGCAACGGAAATTGGAACACCCAGACTACGGCGACTGATGTGCCCTTATGGTTCGACCCCCTTTAATATGCATTCAAATGCGATTTAAAAATAACTAAAAATACGTGGGACGTAGTGTTAAATTTCTACATTCGAGTTTACGCCCAATGCAATTTAACTTCCTCGCAGAGATTGTAGAATGGGGGAATTCGCCTTGAACTCCAATTTCGTCTCGCTTGGGGGCATTTTGGTCTAAAGTGTGGGCCGACAAAATTTTAAAACTGGTCCTAGATTTAGAGCTAGTTGTTTCTCCTCCTCCAGCTAACTTTCCGATAGTTTAGTGACTAAAGATGCAAGAAGAGGGCTAGCATCATGAAATAAATGCATATATTTAACAAAATCATCGCAAATAGCACCCCATTTTCCCCGTCAATATGAACCGAAAATTGCTGCCTTGGATCCCCAATTCAATGTTCCATGTCCAGAGAACCGCTTTCGACACGGCGTTCATCAGCACTCGCTATCGGCTGTGTCATCGTCGTCGGTGTCACTGATTTCCAGTTTGAGACGTGGTCTTTTCACTCTTCTAATGCGTTCAAGAGCGGCGTCTGTCCATGTATGATCTCTGCGAAGACAACGATTTCTAACTTCATACACTATGAGATGGAAGACTTTGGTGACAGGTTGACCACTTGGAAATCTCACTCGCTTTTGTGTCTTTGCTTCGCGATGCACTGTCTCATTCAGAGCGCCACCGTAGTAGTTATACCAGTGCCTATTCGCTTCCATTACATCCTTTCTCTGTTGCCAATCAAGGCAGTTGGAAATAGAGGAATCATTCTCACTCTCCACTTCACTACTGTCATCAAGCCTTCTGTAGAGTTGGGATTGACCTTTGGCGAAAATCACACTCACCCACTTTGCTGGACGTGAAGATGCCACTCCACGTATGTGCAAGTGGTAGATGTCGTCATCAGCAGCATAAAGTATATACCGCAGCACATCGCTTGCATGGTTCCCGCACACTCCTCTGTACGATCTTTGACGCCATTGACTTCCCACCTCCACCGATAATATAGCTTTGATGAGACGTGTTAGGCTGTGAAAGTGATGACGGGGCCGAACAGAAGAAATCACAACTGATGGCCTTGCTGCCTTCACACCCTTTGTTGGCCCAGCTGATTCTTGACATGCGAGCCTGTGGTAAATGATCCTCAAATGACACCATTGACACTGCAATGTTGTCCAGACAAAATTCAGATCGTCCACAGAGAGCATTGCAGAGCAGCCGAAACTCCATGGACGCACGTTCTCATAAATCTCTAGCGCAACTGATGATTTCATCGAGAAAAGCTTGGTAATTATCACGTTGCCGCAAATGTAACCAAAGTACAGTGAGCTAATCCCTTGTTTCTCACGAATATATACCTGGAGTTTCGTTTGAAGGTCACTTATCTGACTAATCCTCATCGTCTCTTGATTGGCCAGTTGGGTCTGACATGAAAATGGAAGGCATTGAGTCCTGAATGAACTGATGACTGGAAAATTATCCGGTAGGAGAGACATTTTGACATTCGGGAAGATTACTTATTTGAAGTCACTTATGCATTTACTCATCCAGCAGTGGTACTGATAATTGCACGATCAACCAAATGCTACTACGATTCTACGTATAAAGAATACGGTCAGAAGTCTAGTGGCGACTTTGAAGGAGCGAATGTCACCATTTGAGTAGATCTCGATCAGATCGTTCCGTCATTAGATTCGTTAAGTGAACGATTGAACTGAGGGCTTGTTCACATCTACTAAACGTGAATATCTTGCTAATGTGCCTGCACTGGAGAAGAAAACATCAAGTACCCTAAATAATTAGGTGCGGCATGGCATGTACAATCTTTTAACCATGCTCCACATAGAACAGGTTGGTTTCTATAAAAAAGCCCTGCTTCCCTCACTTGTTGGTTCATCATCGTACCGCACTTCATCGAAGCGCACAATTCGTTTTGATTGCATTCTAAGTGGTCTGATGTAGACAAACAAAAAGGCGGCTTCCCAGCAGTAGCTTGACAAAGGGTTAGGGAGAATATTTCCACCCTCAGAGTTCTCATTCAAGATACGGCGGAGACTGCGAATTCAATGATGTCAGCGTGTTTCTGCTCACTCGCGGTGTTTGATGACACCTCTTGGCTCTGATAATGGATGGTGAACAAACAATCTTTTAAGACTTACTCAGGGGAATGAATTTCAAAAACTACTTGGAGAGATTGAAATTCATACTTAAGTGACTACATTAACCAGATAATCCAGATATTTTGGGGAGTATAGTTGAATGTAAAACAGCGAGCCAAATATAATGGTTATAAAAATTGCAAATCTTGAGGCTACTGAAGGAGTTATTTGTTTTCTCTGTTCTACTCTGGATTCCAAGTGGATATTATGCGGTCCGCAGCAAGTCCAGGATGGTAGGCGTTACCTCAAAAGCGATGTGAATGCACTTCAATGTGCGTGCAGTCAGTCGATTTTTGACTGTGAAGTAAAGGCTACTTTGCCTCAGCCGACCTACCTGCAGACGGTCAAGATGAACACTTAATGAGACCCGATATTTTTAATTCTCATTCTCCAAGATAGTTTCCTTTTCAAAATGGACAAAACCACAATGAGATTGACGCTCATGCAAATGTTTAACCTCCAGTGCTAACTGGAATGGTTGAACTCTTATTCAGAGTTTGAACCAGCATTGCCTTACAGTGAGCTCCAGTTTGCTTTCCAAGAAACTCTCCCACTTTTATTGGATGGCTTGACAACCTGCGTCGTATGAGGGCTAAACCGAATCTCTACCTCACAATGTCTATTTAAAGCCGACTTGCTAATAAAGCGGGTTATTAATAATTAAACTTGTAGATCACTATCTATTTCCCTTTTTGTTGTTAAGAAGAGTGTGTTGAGGTTCAGCGCGACAATCGGATTTCGAATAATTGAGCACATTCGCCGTCTAGAGTTCAAACCAAAGTCTTAAAATAGGCGATAACATTTGAAGTTGATCATGAAAGTTGAAGGTACAGATCATTGCCACTAAATTCTAACACAAGTACACTGGTTACTGAGCAAGTGGGAAGCCGAAGTCTAGAAAAGTGCAGAAAAAATAGCGTAGATAGACGCTGATTCCCCTAGGTCTGATCGGATGAGTACTGCTACCAATAGCAAGTGGAGTCTTTACATTTTTCGACCAAATTTTTATTAATGGGTGGAGCAAGATCCGACTGGCAGTAGTAAGCTCAATCTGGCAAACGAAAATGGCATAGGAGAGAATTCAACTCGAGTCGTGCACACTCCGAGTAAAGTAGTCATTCATGATCCCGAATCGAAAAAGTTCAACAGTGCCAAATGCAAAAGCGATGTAAAAGATGAATTCTTCCCTGACTCCAACGACAAACTGACTACAGAAAACCGTGCAGTGAGTTTTCGAATGCTTATTCAAGTGAAGCACACGACAACGTGATTTACTGAGTTTAAACAAACATAAACGTTTCCTCAACTGCCACAACATCGAAATCAAATTTAAAATATACATTTGATACTTTCAAATAAAGGCAAATTTTAGTTTTTTGATAGTTTCAATTGCATTTTTACTAAGATATTGTTTCGGAGAAGTAAAAAATTCAGGCAGACCAGCATTACTTTGACAAGTTTGGTCAAATCAATAGGAGTTCAAGAATCTCAGCTGCAATGCGTTAAATGCTCAAAGCATTGCATTGAATGTCTAGTAAGTTGTTTGCCGTTCAGTGGAAATTGCAGCAATGTAACGACTGTACTCTTCCACATTCAACTGCCTCTGATTCGTAGTATTAGGAGCAGCATCTGCAATCCATTTAAAGTATGCGTGGTGATTTTTGGAGGAACATGATTGCACTCAGTTCCGGTGTTACCTGATCCTAGAGTTAAGGAGTAATGTGCAGGTCTACCTCATCTTACTTCTTTTCACTGCAAAAGAAACACGAGTTTGCAGAATAGGCACGCATCCAAAGTCAAAACGAATAAGTCAGTTCGTTACATGTAAAAGGACTGCTATTAATATCAGCTGTAGATGTGGACTAGTTGAATGAGCACCTTTGCAGCTTTGAATATGGATGATTTGATTCCAGTGATTTCGAGCTTAAACAATGTTATTTACCTGTTAGAAAATGAAGCATTACATTGTGGTCATTATTGCTATCACACAGTTGTTGAAGATACCTTGCTCAAGAGGATATGGAATGGGCGTTTCATCTTGAGTGTTTCGCGAGGAAATGCCAATCGCTTTTGAATAGAAAGCACCTTTTGCAATTGAATTGTAATTGATTGTGATTCAATAGATCTGCTCAGACTTGAGACATCGATCGGTAAATCTCGATTTGGTCCAACTAGGGAGGTGGGGGAGTGAAATGTTGTCAGGTTAGAAGAATACTGGATCAACTGTACTGAAGGGCAGAGAATTTTTGCGAGAATATAATGGTCGTCTGAGAAGGAGGTTTCGTCAGAGGATCGCAGATAGCAGTGAGTCCAACTTGGTGTTAACGAACGGGCTGTAATATGCATCAAACTTTCGCCGTTCTGATCATCCCTACAATTTTCCCTTTTCGGTTCATATTGAGAGGAAGAATTGGGTGCTATTTGCGATGATTTTGTTAAATATATGCCTTGATTTCATGATGCTAGCCCTCTTGTTGCATCTAAAGTTAGCTGGAGGAACAACTAGTTCTAATTCTAGGACCAATCTTAAAATTTTGCGGCCATCTTTTCATACTAAAATGCCCCCAAGGGAGACAAAATTGGAGTTCAAGGTGGATTCCCCCATTCTCCAAACTCAGTGAGGTACTTTAAAGCCCCAAAATGCGAGGCACTGTCGAGGGTCTGCTAGATTTGTAAAAAGGACTATGCCGAATACAGGGTGTGTTATCCTGCCACAAATGAAAGAAAAATGATAACAATTTCATGTTTGACAGGCTGCATGGTGAATCACCTCACCAACAAGGTCAATACCTATGAGAAAACCTATGAAGATGGGCTTTCATGTCCATTTGTATTGAGAAACGGTAATAAAAATTGTTAAGGATCTGTAGCAATTTGATCTTTTAGTAGACGCATTATCTTAAAGACTTATCCTAGTGAATCAAGACGATAGACATAGAAGCTGAGCTTGTTCGTGATGTCCTATCAGATGTGGATTTGTATTGTCGTCCACCAGTGATCTTCACACCCATGACATGAAATGAAACTTCAGAAATCTGCAAACAAGGAGTCTCCTTCAATTATCCACTATTATTATTAGATTCTAGGTCAAATTTTATCATAAAGTACTTTCAGTTCCTGCTCTGAGGTATAATTTTTGATGTTCAGTATGTGGTGGTAATGTCAATAGAAGACCTGGCAACTGACAGCGTGTAGGAATCGAAAGTGCGCCTGCTAAAAAACTATGTATGTAGGTATTGATTCAGCTCAAATTAAAGCCAAGAGGCAAAGAATACTATTTCGGGGCAACCATGAGTTACGCATATAAATCAAATCAGCATAAAAGATATTGAGCTCTTTCATACAGTGAATCACATCCCCGCAAGTACAATTTAAACTACCAATGGTTGTTGACAAAAGTAGCCATGATTGAACAACATTCTAACGTTCACCATTCTATTTTATTGAGCCTCGAGCAGTTAGCAATATTTAAGGTTGCTACTAATAGCTTTGTAAGTAAACATAAGGTCCGCCTTATCAGCTGTCTAAATTGTAGTTGGCCAATGTAGTCAGTTACAACAGACCCTCCACATTTGCTTTGCGAAGTTATTATCGAAGCTTCTCAGTCATATGAACTAGAGGTTCACCACGTGCGTTCAACAATTCAAGACTGACGCACATGCGCAATCGCGGAGGGCTTCACTGGAGTTGCGGGTGCTTAATTAACCTCGAATTTCACACATCTTATTTCGCACACAAGAGACTGCTGGTTGATACAAGTTGCAATGTCGAGTTGAACGTAGTCGCATTAAGAAGGGATTCTTTATCAGAAACCTCCTCTGATCATGAGTACATGTCTATATTAGCTGAGGGACTGTTTCCTTTGTGCTTCCTAGTAGTTCCCAAATAAAGCTCCGTCCTTTTGCAATTTTCTGTTGTGCAATATGTTGTACGATTTTATCCGTCCTCCTACTTTATCAAGGCACTTTTGAATCAGCATACGCTCGTTCTACGAGAGTTTCTCTGTCTTATGAAAAGATGGGGAAAATTGAAGCTTCGCTTTGACCGCCAGAATGCACTTCAACTTGATGAGAAACCACCATTACGATATTTGGGTGTAGTAATGAGATCATTTACACCCAACCTTGTTGATGACCTAGTTTTCCATGGCTTCCTGCATCCAAAGTGCAAAATTCATGGCCAGATATTCACTGGTGTCTTCATTAAAAGTGTTATCAGAGGCTCTCCAGCTAACAAGTAAGTGGTTTTGTCATCAAATAGTCTCAAAACTGTGTACAATTTTAGGAGCGGACTGATGCCTGGAGACATATTTGTTTCGATAAACGATTGCAATGTCAGCAACGCTCATGAGATATTGCACTTGAGTGAGTCGCTAGAAGCCTTTTCAATTACTGTGATTGAAAACGTCGAACCTGAGTCTGAGACATTTGACATTCGGGGAGAATATTTTTCGAAGGCATTTTTGCATTAACTCATTCACGATTGTGACTTTGTAAACATTTTTTACAGTAACGCACCATGTATTTGGATGAGCTGACGAGTACACTGAGGCACGAATGTAGTGCCCACAGTAAAAGCCCAACATATAAGCATGAGTCAAGTCAGTCGACTTTTGTAAGTAACATTTGCTACTTCTTCTGTTGCAGTAGAATGTTCTTGTACATCTTAATGCATACAATTGCTGCTTCATCTGGCTAAGAATAGGTCAGAATTACTAGGTATTTAATAAGCTTTATATGCTGCCATCCCATATTTCTTGATTATTTCATGGCTCTCCTGAATGGAGATTGTTGAAAAAGATCTTCTCCTAAAAGCGTCTAACACATTCTAGCAGGGACAAGATGAATGTCAGTCCTCTCAATAGCATCTTCTGCGAAATACCGTTCTTGGAGTAACGCACTGCCGGAATTCGCTCCATACCTCAAAAGCACAATCCGTGAAAGCTGAACGCCATGAGCTGGGAATTTCCTTTGCCAGTGCGACGGTTAGGAAACCGCTGCCACTTGAATTCCACTAAAATTTTAATTGAAGATGAGGTGCGCACCAGTAATCAGATGATGTGCATTATCCTTCCGGATGCTTCTAGATTGGTTCCTTTGTTTAGCAAAACTTTGGAGTTAATTTGATCCCTGTAATAAAGCGAGCCCATAGTAAATATTCTGATGGTTGATGTTTCCTCTGGTCTCCAGGCGACCCTCCAATGTGAAAATGAGAACACGAATTTCCTTAATTTCCCTGCGCGCTGTAAAATGTGTCCCAGTACCAAGTTAACGAATCGGTACGACTGTAACCAAAATCGAGACCACTAAAAGTTGAATGCGAAGGAGAAAAGCACGTGATTCGCAACATTGCCTTCAAGGTTTAATATAAGCCCACTAGGATCTATGCGTAAAGCCACAAAGTAATTGCCACATTGTGAAATATTTAGTGACGCTTTAGACCATGAATTGGTTCTTTTATGGACAGAGGTGGTAGGCATTAATCATAATAGTACACCACAGGACATTCAGCGTAAATACGCAACCAGGCCCATCCGAGTTGATCAGATCGGCTGACTAGAGACCCCATCAGCAAGTGAAGTCTACAGTCTGGGCGCTCAATCGACAACTTACGATACAAAGTCAGTCCTGATTCACAGTGGCCGGATCAATTTGGCAAGCGCAAGTGGCAGATGAATGAATTCTGGGTGATATGCGCACTCACACGCCTGCCACAGTTGTGCCCCTTCATTTTACTGATATTATTTGGACTTTCCATTAAATGCATCGCCTGGATTTTTCCGTCACTTTACAGCATAGCTGCATTGCTATTATACACATTGTGGTATGAGTTTCCAGCTAAATGAATTTTAATTTACACAAGGAGGATCAGCTACCCATCCTGGTAGTCCAGGATGGTACATAATGAATTGAGCGAACAAAGATGACGACATCTACCACTTGCACATACGTGGAGTGGCATCTTCACGTCCAGCAAAGTGGGTGAGTGTGATTTTCGCCAAAGGTCAATCCCAACTCTACAGAAGGCTTGATGACAGTAGTGAAGTGGAGAGTGAGAATGATTCCTCTATTTCCAACTGCCTTGATTGGCAACAGAGAAAGGATGTAATGGAAGCGAATAGGCGCTGGTATAACTACTACGGTGGCGCTCTGAATGAGACAGTGCATCGCGAAGCAAAGACACAAAAGCGAGTGAGATTTCCAAGTGGTCAACCTGTCACCAAAGTCTTCCATCTCATAGTGTATGAAGTTAGAAATCGTTGTCTTCGCAGAGATCATACATGGACAGACGCCGCTCTTGAACGCATTAGAAGAGTGAAAAGACCACGTCTCAAACTGGAAATCAGTGACACCGACGACGATGACACAGCCGATAGCGAGTGCTGATGAACGCCGTGTCGAAAGCGGTTCTCTGGACATGGAACATTGAATTGGGGATCCAAGGCAGCAATTTTCGGTTCATATTGACGGGGAAAATGGGGTGCTATTTGCGATGATTTTGTTAAATATATGCATTTATTTCATGATGCTAGCCCTCTTCTTGCATCTATAGTCACTAAACTATCGGAAAGTTAGCTGGAGGAGGAGAAACAACTAGCTCTAAATCTAGGACCAGTTTTAAAATTTTGTCGGCCCACACTTTAGACCAAAATGCCCCCAAGCGAGACGAAATTGGAGTTCAAGGCGAATTCCCCCTTTCTGCAATCTCTGCGAGGAAGTTAAATTGCATTGGGCGTAAACTCGAATGTAGAAATTTAACACTACGTCCCACGTATTTTTAGTTATTTTTAAATCGCATTTGAATGCATATTAAAGGGGGTCGAACCATAAGGGCACATCAGTCGCCGTAGTCTGGGTGTTCCAATTTCCGTTGCCAATCAAATTGCCGCCCGTTTGTGAAAACTCAACTGCTGATAGACGACTTTCGACCAATGAGTAGTGCTAATAATGAAGTTGTTGTCGATAGTGCTTCAATTCCGCTACATCTAGGCGCTAACGAGCTCAGAGGTCAATAATGCATAAATTATATCCACAACTAACCATAAATGATCGAATCGGCTTTAAATTATATTATCCACAGATATATAGTTTGTTCATTGCTGTACTTCTCTGATTGAAGGGCTGTCGCTTCTCCTAACCTCTGAGCATCTGTCTGAAATTTCTCGAACAAGTCACCTCGTCTCCGACACTTCTTTGGTTACCACCTCTTCACTTTTTGGTGTGTTCGCACAAACTGAACTGCTGAAAGGTACTTATATTTGTAGTTCTTCCAATGTCAAAATCGCCTAGATTTGGTTGCATGCCATCTCGCAAACTCGGTATTCGGAAAGCTTTAACAATGCTCTGAGGATTCAGGCATTTTGTGCTTCAATTTTTTAACGATTTCAAGTAAAAAGAGGAAATAGCAGCTATCCCACACGCTTGATTACATGGAATCAAATTTGGGATGTGACTGCTTAGCTGCTTACTCACGGACTTCAGAGATCAGAAAACTCTCGTCTCAAATTTGAGGGGAATAATTATAAAGAAGACCATGGTGGGAAGTTGGCGTTCAATTTACCCGAAAACTACTGCAACTCATGGAGCTGGTAGCCCAAATGAGTTTGGCATTTGTTTTTACATGTGCAGGCGTAATCGGAAGGCTGTGATGAGATACGTGACAGAAAATTCAAGCGACAGCTGAGCAACAGCTGCTGAAATGGCTAAATCGCATATGACACTACCCGAAATCCATGTGGACTCAAAGAATGATGTTGCTTCATAAAATTGCGAAGAGGAAGATCCACACCAAAGTAACCATTATAAGCACAAAAGGCCTCTGGTGCACACTTTTGCGCAGATTGGTGAATCGACTACGACTCGACAATGCAAACCGTGGCCTCTCCACACGTTCATC
Source organism: Moniezia expansa (assembly GCA_019097775.1). NCBI lineage: Eukaryota > Metazoa > Platyhelminthes > Cestoda > Cyclophyllidea > Anoplocephalidae > Moniezia > Moniezia expansa. The sequence goes on along the minus strand of JADFDV010000313.1, from coordinate 108,376 downwards.
ACCGAGCGCAGCTTTGTGTTCACGTTCAAAGCAAGCTTTCCAGCTGCTGGCAGTTTCGAGGAGATTCACGCAGACTTCCTCACATAGTTGTCGAAGATACCTTGCTCAAGTGGATATGGAAAACATATTTCAACCTGAGAGTTTCGCGAGGAAATGCCAGTCGCTTTTGAATAGAAAGGACTTTTTGTAATTGAATACACTGCGGAACACATGGAAAGTATTGGCATGGATGTGAAAGTTGTTTGCTCCAGTAGTGAGTCACTGGTTTCAGGTCATTGACATGAAAATTTGAATGCCATGCGAATACGAATTTGGACAATGTTGTGGTGGAACATCCTCTTAAGAAATGCAAAGCCTGCGGACAAAAGTAAATATATTTGATTTATCTGTATCTCCAAACGAAATCTCTCTCAACACGGACATTGTAAACAAGGCAAAATAGAGAAGAAAAATGAAGTAGAAGGAAAAATAATATCCCCTAAATTTCAACAGAAATTTTATTGAGCAGGATGAAATCGGACAGAGATGAAAGCAAGGCAAGAAGGAGGGATAAAGATGAAATTACGACACATGGACGGGCCGAATTCACTCATTTATACAACTTATAAAAAAGCATCGGTGGGGGCTATACAGATGCGAATTTTACAAGTCAAGTCAGGATAGTTGCAGAGTGCAGATCTGTGCATCAATCATGAGAGAGGCGATCGGAATTTAGTGGTAGAGGACATCTTATCCCTCCCCATCTCCACCGCGACGACGATCGAAGTTGTAGTTGAGGAGTGCTTCTGATCGTAAGACGGCAAAATCAAGAAGAGTTGATCCAGAATCGTAATCAGGCAGAAGGATCGGGTCTAGAGGAGGCACCAAACCCTCTAGATGATCCGCTATTACCATGGGAGATGCAGAAGAGTCCTTTAGCTTTTGTGGTGTCAGTACCAGTTGCGGCGTGATTTGTCACGGTTTTTCCGTGCAAAAAGGATGTGTAGGTTGGCTTAGATCGGTGCGAGACGGACGAGGTATGAAACTGGAAGCAACAGAATGACCTGGGCGAGACTTTCTCAAGTGGTGGCATTCGCTCCTTCAAATTAGCCACTAGATTCTTGTCTGGATTGTAGAATATGTTAAGATCGTCGAAGCAGTCCGTCTCTATCATCTGAAGTATCTCTTCAGTTTTATGTTTTTCTTCTTCATGATCTTGTCTTACGTGCCTTCGCATATCCCTTATTCTGGCGAAGGATCGTCGGCAGTTTGCGTTGGTACAGACATTATCACGTTGCCTTTCTCCTACCAGTCTAGGTGTGTAATTTTCGTCTTGAAATTTAGGGCTTTCCTTTGGATCTACTAGCCATAAATCTGAATGCTCTTGAATTATTTCTTTCGCATCCTCATTTGCTCTTTCAAATTATTAATCTCCCGCTTAGTAACTATACGAGTTGACTGAAATACACCTCAACACAAAATGAGGACGATCATGCACCATATTTTATAAGGCACTACTGAATGAACCTTGTCTTCAGAGCTTTCGAACTGCCACTTCTCTCGCAATCCAGCGGTCAAAGAACCGAGTACTTTGGTTGATCGTTTGTAACCTACTTCTATCAGTGGCAAAAGCCTCCGAACATTAGGGCTCAATTAAATGGCTTCACACCACCTCAAATCGAGATGAAAAATGACGAGGAGACAAGCGCTGAACTGGCAGCGAATAACTCAGCAACCAACCCTCCTATGAATTGTTGTGCTGGTACCAATGAGGAGAAGGACACATGTCCAGCGGACGCTGAAATCGACGGAAGCACCGCGGATACCATAGATGAGGCGCCTTTACTTCCTCTTCCTCAAATGCCCGCTGATTTTGACGAGAATTCCAACCTCCTTGATACTGCTATCGAGCCTGATGGCGAGGCGTTCAATTTCCACATTGCAAGCCATGTAAGAGAAAGGCACTTTTTCTGTCTTTCTCTTACATACATCAGTGTGCTCCATTTCACTCGTTTTTTATAGGAATCACTATCTTATGACATGAAATTACGTGCGGCAGTGCTGGAACCACTGGAAGAAGAAAAGAGAGACTTGGAGGCTCTCTTAAGCGGCGCCGTTGTTTGTAACGGAGATACTGAGACTTTGGTAAGTGTAGACAGCGAATGGTTAGTCAGGAGTGTTCCTCAACTTGGTGGCGTTGATGATGACGATGACTTATCCAGCCGTCTTCTCAATCTCACTTCGGCCAACGCTGTCGGAGGTGGTAGTGTTATTGAAGTTGCTAATGGTTCCACTGATTAAATAACCCTCGCATTGATGTGGCGTCAGCGAGAACTGCGCCTGGTTTGTGCTGCTAATCTCAACATCCTCCATCGACTCATTCAAGCCGCAAGAAGAGACCTGCAGCGTCAGGAAATTCAAAGGAGACTTGCCATTGCAGATGCTGACGTGAGTCTCAACACTGCTCAACAATCTAGCACACATTTTGGTAGTTTATTCACTCGTCATATTGATTCTGTTTCAGGTTTTGGAAGCTTACAACAAGCTGGAGAGCTACAGTAATGTTTCCAAGGCGATTGAGAAAGTGTCTCCTGCTGTCGTCACACTAATATCCTCCGGGTAGATAGAGTCCTACTGTTTTGCATTTAAATAACATAATAATATGCCTCTGTTTTAGGGGATAATTTCCTTCAGTTGCTTCTGGTTTTATTGCTAATGAGATCGGGCTAGTAATTACCAATTAACACGTCACTCGTCTCCTCGTCAACCCAAAAGACATTTTGGCTGATGGTCGTGAATTTCCTGCTGAATTAAAAGCTGTTTCTGGAACAATGGCTTGGGCATTATTACAAGTAAGCAGATTGTGATATTCCAAACCGATGCGCTTGTCAAATACTTTGTGAGTTAATTGCTGTTGACATGCGAAAAGGCGGCCTTCCTGAAGTAGTCTGACAAAAGCTTAAGGAAAATATTTCCACCCTCACAGTTCTTAGTCAAGATAAGACGAAGACTATAAATTCAATGATGTCAGCGTGTTTCTGCTCACTCGCTGCGTTCGATGACACCTGCTTGCTCTAACAGAACACACTAAGACTCGTGAAATTGAGCCTATTTATAGATAAACCCCAAAGAAGTTCACGACTATCTGCCAACTTAAGCAGCCTGCTTATTCTGGCCACAAATTTGAACGCAAGCATCGTCGTGACAGCGTCTGTTTAGTGGTATCGAATGCCTTTCTTGTTATCAAAATGCCATGTAGCTGTGGAAACAACACCTTCAGTGAGGGTGTCCTACGGCACCCGATGGTGGGGCTATAATTGCCAGCTTTAACTTATTAACAGCAGGTGAACATATGTTTGCTTGTGGCTTGCGAAGGAGAGTGGTCAACATGGACTACCTGGCATCTTTGACATAAACCATGGAAGTTTTCACTTGAGTGACTGCATCAGCCTTACTGCCAAGATGCTTCGTGTTTGAGATTCGTTATGATGGAAGGGAAGTGATATCTCTTGACTGCCAAATGGGCCGAATATGAATTATGTGAAGGGTAAAACAGGGAGAGGAGTGTTCTCTTTGCGATTTGTCATTCTTGATTTCGAATAGAACTGGTTTGGTATGGAGCACATTAGGAACATTGGCCTTAATTCGTTAGTGATGCAAGTACATTTGAGCATGAGTCTAGTCAGTCGACTTTTGTAAGAAGCATTTGCTACTTCTTCTATTGCAGTAGAATGTTCTTGTACATCTTAAAGCATACAAATGCTGCCTCATCTGCCTGAGAATAGGTCAACATTCCTGGGTATTCAATAAGCTTTATATGCTGTCTTTCCATGTCTCTTGATAGACAATCAGCGTAAATACGCAACCAGACCCCTCCGAGTTGATCAGATCGGCTGACTAGAGTCCCCATCAGCAAGTGAAGTCTACAGCCTGGGCGCTCAATCGACATTTTACGACACAAAGTCAGTCCTGATTCGCAGTGGCCGGATCAAGTTGGCAAGCGCAAGTGGCAGATGAATGAATTCTGGGTGATGTGCGCACTCACACGCCTGCCTCAGTTGTGCCCCTCCATTTTACTGATATCATCTTGGACTTTCTATTAAATGCATCGCCTGGATTTATTCGTCAGTTTACAGCATAGCTGCATTGCTATCATACACATTCTGGGTTGAGTTTCCCATTTATTGAATTATAATTTACACAAGGAGGATCAGCTACCCATCCTGGTAGTCCAGGATGGTACTAATGAATTGAGCGAACAAAGATGAGCCTCCTTTACCACTATTAGTTTTATGCGTGTGTGTGTGTGTGTGTGAAATGAGAGCTTTCATGCGAGACTTGTCCTTCAAACTGAGAGGTATATTCTACGACTACTGGAGTTGAATCCCGACATCTCGCAGTGTATTTCCGTAAGGTTACTTAGTCTAAATTTTCGCCGTGTAGTTATAGATGCAGTTCACGCGCTTCTGGCATTTGAAATGAGTAGGGTCTTAATTCATTGTCGTAACTAGTTTGAATAAAGTGCCATCCACACCAGCGACACCGTTAGCTCTACCCATCAAGTGTTCAGCTTTTACATTTCGCTGGCGATCCGAGAGGCAAATGAAATTGGAACGTCCAGATGGAGTCGATTGATGTGGTATTTCGGTTCGAAATGCTGCTCCAGTTCGCATTTGAATGCCAATCACAATCACGAACAAGTATTAACAAATAGTCGCACTATCTTAAAAAATTTACAATATTATAAATCACGCCACAAATTTCCAAACGTTTAGCAGTAAGCACCTTGATTAAGCCTTAAGTCACTTAGCTAACACAAGCCATGAGCTTATTTGGCTTACTTTTATCCTTATTTCGACCACACAGTTCCCGATTTTCTTACGAATCTAGTGATTTCTCATTTAATACAATTAAGTTGTTTCTACTGACGATACTTCATGAACTTAAATTAAAGTGAAAAGCCATGCAACCATATGGACATCAGTGATCCTGCAACATAGGAAACGTGGTTATCATCCCATCAACAGATAAAAACTACCACTTACCACTTTGAACGTGCACGGGTGGCTCAGAGCGCTGGCTTTCCAGTAAGTTTGTTATTTCGCAGGCAAGCATGGGCTCACCTTCTCAGAAGCCATGGGTACAAATCATTTCAACAAGAGTCCGGCGACTTGAATGACCACCCGCTCCAAGCAATGCTAGTCATTAGAAGAAAGAGGATCGTCTCGATTTGCGATATCATCCTTCGATTATTAGAATCGTGAAGTGAACGAGTGAACTGAAGGCTTGTTCAAATCTACAAAAGTGTGAAATTCTTGAATAAGGCCTCGTTGAGGTGAAGATTATTCAGTTAAGTGGAAATTCTCATCTCTGAATTCAAATAATCCAACCCGAGATCACAAGGACACTGAGGCACGATTGCAGTGCCCACAGTAAAAGCCCAACAAATGTTCCAGCCCCATCTGCTGTCTGAGCCAAGGTAGTCAGCAGCTAAAGAAGTTTGTCTGCAGAATCTGACACTACGCGATAGTAGTTCAGTGGATCTGCTCAGACTTGAGACCTCGATCGGTAAAGATTGATTTGGTTAAATTAGAGAGATGAGGGGGTGATACGTAGTCAGGTTAGAAGAATGCTGGATCAACTGTACTGATTCGAGCATGTTGTTCTCGAACGGGCTGTCCTGTGCAGGGCACTTTTGCCGTTCTAGGTCTCCCTACCATTTTCCCCTTTCGTACTAGTTGAAACAGACTAGGTGATTCTCCACAGATGCGACAAAAGCAAGAAAATCTGTTTATAAATACCACAATCCGTAAAAAATGCAACAAAGCCCCAAGTGTAAATGAAAAGATTTTAATCCTCGCCCAAATAAAAATTAATCAGACATTGAACTCCCATCGAGCGCTTCGGAAGAAATCTTGTTAAAAAATTGAGACTTGGCTCAGCGTTGTCTCAAACGCTCATTCAGACGATTTTCCACAATGCTGACAATCAAGTTGATTGCAACAGGATTGGATTTGTCACAGAGAATGATGATATCGGCAATAGACATTTTAGGAGCGATAAAATCGTCATAAATAGGCTTGACAAAGTTCTGATACCGTCAACCCAACATTGCATTGTTAGCTAACTGACTGACCTACAACTCATTCGGTGAATTGTTTTTAACCGAGTATCAAATTGGTGAATTTAGTTGCCGATGCGAGATCACTCAATGAATGCTGTCACACAGCGGTGTTTCAGAAGTAAATACTGAGAAACCAAACTTACCCTGTAATAAGAGTCCATGCTCAGAACAGCTACGGCTTTGTGATTCAGCCGTTCTATGATATTTTCGGCCAGTGTGGTTGTACCACTTCCAGAGCCACCGCAGATCCCAACGATGAAGCAGTCCTCTCTTCTATCCTCCAAACTGCCGTCGAAGTGGGTTACAGTTGTTGTCAGTTCTTCAGTTTCAGGCATTCGTGTCTCGTCTCAGCGTAAGATAATAGAACCTTGCAAAAAGCGATGTAAAAGATGAATTCTTCCCTGACTCCAACGACAAACTGACTACAGAAAAGCGTGCAGTGAGTTTTCGAATGCTTATTCAAGTGAAGCACACGACAACGTGATTTCCTCAAATACTACAGCTTCCAAATCAAATTTAAAATGTACATTTGATATTTTCAAATAGAGCAAATTTTAGTTTTTTGATAGTTTCAATTGCAGTTTAAAAAAACTCGAGTTCCCATGATGGGCATCCAACCAAAGTCAAATCAAATAAGACAGATCGTTATACGTAATAGGACAGCTATTAATATCAGCTGTAGATGTACATGATCATCTACAACTGCAGACTCTAGTCTTGGTCTGGAGATGGGCTGTGTAATAGCTGCTACACTCGTGATTAGCTTAACATTAATGTAATTTCAAATTCTACAAAAAAGGCAACCATGGTGTTGTCTCGGATATCAGAAGGACAATAGATCAAAACAAATATTACTAACTGCAAAACAGACCTCAACAGGTCCAATAGCAACAATCGAAGTAAACGTCAAAGTATCTTTAAGACACAAAAGTTATCCGCAATAAAGTAACTTTCAAATAAGGCCTCGTTGAAGTGAAGATTATTCAGTTAAGTGGAAATTCTCATCTCTGAATTCAAATAATCCAATTCAATTAGTTATTTGTTTATTTATTTCTCCCTTTTAGGGATCAGACGGGCGAATATTTAGTAAAACTCTTCAAATCGCGGCTAACTTGCAGAATATACAAATCGAGATTTTGCCTGCAGAAATATGTGTGAGGCTGTTCTGCAGTAAAGTAGCATTGCGTGAAAAGTGTGCCTGGACCCAATCGCATAGAAACAGCCACAGCATGTCTTGATGCCCTGTTGCACCGATGGTCATCATAGTTGATTGGTGTGTTACCTGTAAGAGGGAAGCCTCGTCTCCAGTCGATGATACCATTTGGAAACAAACAATCGCATTCGCTCGCTCTAATACCGAAGCAGACGCGGCTGCTAGGATGAAAGTACGGTAGCACATAGATAATAAGTTGGCAAATGATCCATTCAGTAAAGTCCTTGATTGACTGACTCACCGATGGGGCAATTGAGGGGAACAAGGGACTACTTTGTGATGAAACGTGGTGTGAGACAAGGCTCAAAAGAGGGACCACTTCTTTTCAACCTAACCTTCCAACTCATATTGGATGAAGCCTTCTCCTCACTCAAGGACAGTGCAGTACAGACAATCGATCACTCGGGTAAAAGATGGCAGCTAAATCATTTAGAATCCGCCGATGACCCATGTCTTATTGCGCCGAATATGGTCGCAGCTTTCAGATTAATAGAGCATCTGGCGAAAACGATGCATAGATATGGAATGCAAATCACAACGAACAAAACCCTCTGGTTTCAAATTGGTGCCGGTTAGGACCAAACGTCTCTCGAAGCAGCAGGAATGTCATTCTGACGTGCCTCATACTTCCAGAATACGGCTCGACGTATGATACTTGGATTGTATTCGCGAGGAGCCAAAACTGTCGAGAAACTTCGAAAGGAACGGGCAATGCGTAACTTGGCAAGTCTTGTACAGGCAAAGAGATTAAACCTATGGAAGAGCTTAAGAACGGACAAAGATAGCCTAATACTCTCCATACTTGACGGTAGCTTTGAAAAAGGCGAAACCAAGAAAGCTTCCCATTCAAGGAACTGGATGCTTCAATTAACTGAGAATAAAAAAGAAACAAGGCAAGGGCATTTAGATACAAGACGAAAATCACACACCCAGACTGGTAGGAGAAAGGCAACGTGATAATGTCTGTACCAACGCAAACTGCCAAAGATCCTTCGCCAGAATAAGGGATATGCAAAGAAATAAAACAAAACTGAAGAGATGCTGGAACGTAGACTAAAGTGCCTTCTTACAGACTGCCTTGAAAGATACTAGCCCGTTCTCATTAGCAATAAAACCAGAAGCAAATGAAGGAAAATATCCCCTTAAACAGAGGCATATTATTATGTTACTTAAATGCAAAACAGTAGGACTCTATCTACCCGGAGGATATTAGTGTGACGACAGCAGGAGACACCTTCTCAATCGCCTTGGAAACAACACTGTGTCTTTCAATGACATTCAGACGCTCAGGATTCGCATCTCTCTTGGTTTCGGGAATAAAGAAAGGATTCTCATCCTCGTTGTCATGGGGATGTGCGAAAACAGCCATGAATGGAAAGGCAGAGAGTGCCACAAGAGGAACCGATTTCCAGCTCTTTCCTTTTCGGCTCGTGGATTGGTGATAAGACAAATGGGTGGATTTATAGGCACTGTTGGTGGCCACAACAAACCTCTGCCATCTTGCAGACATCGAGAACTGAGCTGATTTAAACAATCCACTCACGTTGGACATCTAAAAGCGAGTACGAAAACTGACAGCTGATGCAAGCAGACGTTCAGTTTCACTGCATTGGCAGTAAGCAAGAAGTGAGCGCTGTTTGAACGAAGGCTCATTGACTTGTGGATTATATAAAGCAACTGTATTATGACGATAACATACACTCACCTTCTCAAGAGGGAAGAGATGGAGATAAAGACAGAGATATCGAGTGAAAAGTGGACTACAAGTCCTCGAGAAGGGATGGGGAAGGGAGTCACTATACAACGCGAGGAGCATGGAGACGAAGGATGAAATGGAATTTTTATACAGCTTATGGTGACACAGGGATAACAGTTCTAGGGGGGCTTCTTATCAAACGCGTCCAGCTCTGCACGTCTTTTTGGCGTTCCTCCAGTGTCTTCCAAGCAAAATCACGATCTTGTTTCAACACTGAACGCTTCCGGACCTTGTAGCTCTCCAGCTTGTTGTAAGCTTCCAAAACCTGAAACAGAATCAATATGACGAGTGAATAAACTACCAAACTGTGTGCTAGATTGTTGAGCAGTTTTGAGACTCACGTCAGCATCTGCAATGGCAAGTCTCCTTTGAATTTCCTGACGCTGCAGGTCTCTTCTTGCGGCTTGAATGAGTCGATGGAGGATGTTGAGATTAGCAGCACAAACCAGGCGCAGTTCTCGCTGACGCCACATCAATGCGAGGGTTATTTAATCAGTGGAACCATTAACAACTTCAATAACACTACCACCTCCGACAGCGTTGGCCGAAGTGAGATTGCGAAGACGGCTGGATAAGTCATCGTCATCATCAACGCCACCAAGTTGAGGAACACTCCTGACTAACCATTCGCTGTCTACACTTACCAAAGTCTCAGTATCTCCGTTACAAACAACGGCGCCGCTTAAGAGAGCCTCCAAGTCTCTCTTTTCTTCTTCCAGTGGTTCCAGCACTGCCGCACGTAATTTCATGTCATAAGATAGTGATTCCTATAAAAAACGAGTGAAATGGAGCACACTGATGTATGTAAGAGAAAGACAGAAAAAGTGCCTTTCTCTTACATGGCTTGCAATGTGGAAATTGAACGCCTCGCCATCAGGCTCGATAGCAGTATCAAGGAGGTTGGAATTCTCGTCAAAATCAGCGGGCATTTGAGGAAGAGGAAGTAAAGGCGCCTCATCTATGGTATCCGCGGTGCTTCCGTCGATTTCAGCGTCCGCTGGACATGTGTCCTCCTCCTCATTGGTACCAGCACAACAATTCATAGGAGGGTTGGTTGCTGAGTTATTCGCTGCCAGTTCAGCGCTTGTCTCCTCGTCATTTTTCATCTCGATTTGAGGTGGTGTGAAGCCATTTAATTGAGCCCTAATGTTCGGAGGCTTTTGCCACTGATAGAAGTAGGTTACAAACGATCAACCAAAGTACTCGGTTCTTTGACCGCTGGATTGCGAGAGAAGTGGCAGTTCGAAAGCTCTGAAGACAAGGTTCATTCAGTAGTGCCTTATAAAATATGGTGCATGATCGTCCTCATTTTGTGTTGAGGTGTATTTCAGTCAACTCGTATAGTTACTAAGCGGGAGATTAATAATTTGAAAGAGCAAATGAGGATGCGAAAGAAATAATTCAAGAGCATTCAGATTTATGGCTAGTAGATCCAAAGGAAAGCCCTAAATTTCAAGACGAAAATTACACACCTAGACTGGTAGGAGAAAGGCAACGTGATAATGTCTGTACCAACGCAAACTGCCGACGATCCTTCGCCAGAATAAGGGATATGCGAAGGCACGTAAGACAAGATCATGAAGAAGAAAAACATAAAACTGAAGAGATACTTCAGATGATAGAGACGGACTGCTTCGACGATCTTAACATATTCTACAATCCAGACAAGAATCTAGTGGCTAATTTGAAGGAGCGAATGCCACCACTTGAGAAAGTCTCGCCCAGGTCATTCTGTTGCTTCCAGTTTCATACCTCGTCCGTCTCGCACCGATCTAAGCCAACCTACACATCCTTTTTGCACGGAAAAACCGTGACAAATCACGCCGCAACTGGTACTGACACCACAAAAGCTAAAGGACTCTTCTGCATCTCCCATGGTAATAGCGGATCATCTAGAGGGTTTGGTGCCTCCTCTAGACCCGATCCTTCTGCCTGATTACGATTCTGGATCAACTCTTCTTGATTTTGCCGTCTTACGATCAGAAGCACTCCTCAACTACAACTTCGATCGTCGTCGCGGTGGAGATGGGGAGGGATAAGATGTCCTCTACCACTAAATTCCGATCGCCTCTCTCATGATTGATGCACAGATCTGCACTCTGCAACTATCCTGACTTGACTTGTAAAATTCGCATCTGTATAGCCCCCACCGATGCTTTTTTATAAGTTGTATAAATGAGTGAATTCGGCCCGTCCATGTGTCGTAATTTCATCTTTATCCCTCCTTCTTGCCTTGCTTTCATCTCTGTCCGATTTCATCCTGCTCAATAAAATTTCTGTTGAAATTTAGGGGATATTATTTTTCCTTCTACTTCATTTTTCTTCTCTATTTTGCCTTGTTTACAATGTCCGTGTTGAGAGAGATTTCGTTTGGAGATACAGATAAATCAAATATATTTACTTTTGTCCGCAGGCTTTGCATTTCTTAAGAGGATGTTCCACCACAACATTGTCCAAATTCGTATTCGCATGGCATTCAAATTTTCATGTCAATGACCTGAAACCAGTGACTCACTACTGGAGCAAACAACTTTCACATCCATGCCAATACTTTCCATGTGTTCCGCAGTGTATTCAATTACAAAAAGTCCTTTCTATTCAAAAGCGACTGGCATTTCCTCGCGAAACTCTCAGGTTGAAATATGTTTTCCATATCCACTTGAGCAAGGTATCTTCGACAACTATGTGAGGAAGTCTGCGTGAATCTCCTCGAAACTGCCAGCAGCTGGAAAGCTTGCTTTGAACGTGAACACAAAGCTGCGCTCGGTGATGAACGTGTGGAGAGGCCACGGTTTGCATTGTCGAGTCGTAGTCGATTCACCAATCTGCGCAAAAGTGTGCACCAGAGGCCTTTTGTGCTTATAATGGTTACTTTGGTGTGGATCTTCCTCTTCGCAATTTTATGAAGCAACATCATTCTTTGAGTCCACATGGATTTCGGGTAGTGTCATATGCGATTTAGCCATTTCAGCAGCTGTTGCTCAGCTGTCGCTTGAATTTTCTGTCACGTATCTCATCACAGCCTTCCGATTACGCCTGCACATGTAAAAACAAATGCCAAACTCATTTGGGCTACCAGCTCCATGAGTTGCAGTAGTTTTCGGGTAAATTGAACGCCAACTTCCCACCATGGTCTTCTTTATAATTATTCCCCTCAAATTTGAGACGAGAGTTTTCTGATCTCTGAAGTCCGTGAGTAAGCAGCTAAGCAGTCACATCCCAAATTTGATTCCATGTAATCAAGCGTGTGGGATAGCTGCTATTTCCTCTTTTTACTTGAAATCGTTAAAAAATTGAAGCACAAAATGCCTGAATCCTCAGAGCATTGTTAAAGCTTTCCGAATACCGAGTTTGCGAGATGGCATGCAACCAAATCTAGGCGATTTTGACATTGGAAGAACTACAAATATAAGTACCTTTCAGCAGTTCAGTTTGTGCGAACACACCAAAAAGTGAAGAGGTGGTAACCAAAGAAGTGTCGGAGACGAGGTGACTTGTTCGAGCAATTTCAGACAGATGCTCAGAGGTTAGGAGAAGCGACAGCCCTTCAATCAGAGAAGTACAGCAATGAACAAACTATATATCTGTGGACAATATAATTTAAAGCCGATTCGTTACCAGGCAATTTCATTGATGATTCAATTTTTAATTTGAATTTCATTTCCCTAATTTGTTGTGATATAAATGTACCGAAGTTCCAATATGTCACCTGCACTTCAAATTAATGAGCGAATCAGCCTTAGAACTTCCAACAAATGTCTCAAATTGAGACTGTTGAAATTTGATTAAAATGGAGGAAAGTACATGAATCGTATTACAACCTTCAAGTTATACAAGTAAAGCCACATTTAGTGACGATTTAAATAATGTTTTAATTCTTTCAATGAAGCAAGTGGCAAGCAGTGGACGAAGGAAAAAATATTAATGTAAATACACTATCAAGCCCATCCGACCTGATCCAATCGGTTGAGTAGAACTTCCATTAGCAGGTGGCGTCAACAAACAAACAGGCCTGATTTCAGTATGAAGATCAAGTTGGCAAGCGCAAATGACAGGTGAATTGTGCACTCTCATGGCTGCCCCAATTTCGCCCCTCCAAATTGCCAATTTCATCTTGGACATTCCATTAAATATACCGCCTGGAATTTTTGGTCAGTTCACAACATAGCCGCACTGTTGTTCTACACACTACCCTTTTAATGCCTTCATGTGCATCTTCCATATTTTCCATTGATTTGTAGGTTTGAACTCCGACGTCTCTCAGTATGTTATTGCGGACCAAGTTCATCTCGATCATTTGTGGTTAGTTGTGGATATAATTTATGCATTATTGACCTCTGAGCTCGTTAGCGCCCAGATGTAGCGGAATTGAAGCACTATCGACAACAACTTCATTATTAGCACTACTCATTGGTCGAAAGTCGTCTATCAGCAGTTGAGTTTTCACAAACGGGCGGCAATTTGATTGGCAACGGAAATTGGAACACCCAGACTACGGCGACTGATGTGCCCTTATGGTTCGACCCCGTTTAATATGCATTCAAATGCGATTTAAAAATAACTAAAAATACGTGGGACGTAGTGTTAAATTTCTACATTCTAGTTCACGCCCAATGCAATTTAACTTCCTCGCAGAGATTGCAGAAAGGGGGAATTCGCCTTGAACTCCAATTTCGTCTCCCTTGGGGGCATTTTGGTCTAAAGTGTGGGCCGACAAAATTTTAAAACTGGTCCTAGATTTAGAGCTAGTTGTTTCTCCTCCTCCAGCTAACTTTCCGATAGTTTAGTGACTAAAGATGCAAGAAGAGGGCTAGCATCATGAAATAAATGCATTTATTTAACAAAATCATCGCAAATAGCACCCCATTTTTCCCGTCAATATGAACCGAAAATTGCTGCCTTGGATCCCCAATTCAATGTTCCATGTCCAGAGAACCGCTTTCGACACGGCGTTCATCAGCACTCGCTATCGGCTGTGTCATCGTCGTCGGTGTCACTGATTTCCAGTTTGAGACGTGGTCTTTTCACTCTTCTAATGCGTTCAAGAGCGGCGTCTGTCCATGTATGATCTCTGCGAAGACAACGATTTCTAACTTCATACACTATGAGATGGAAGACTTTGGTGACAGGTTGACCACTTGGAAATCTCACTCGCTTTTGTGTCTTTGCTTCGCGATGCACTGTCTCATTCAGAGCGCCACCGTAGTAGTTATACCAGTGCCTATTCGCTTCCATTACATCCTTTCTCTGTTGCCAATCAAGGCAGTTGGAAATAGAGGAATCATTCTCACTCTCCACTTCACTACTGTCATCAAGCCTTCTGTAGAGTTGGGATTGACCTTTGGCGAAAATCACACTCACCCACTTTGCTGGACGTGAAGATGCCACTCCACGTATGTGCAAGTGGTAGATGTCGTCATCAGCAGCATAAAGTATATACCGCAGCACATCGCTTGCATGGTTCCCGCACACTCCTCTGTACGATCTTTGACGCCATTGACTTCCCACCTCCACCGATAATATAGCTTTGATGAGACGTGTCAGGCTGTGAAAGTGATGACGGGGCCGAACAGAAGAAATCACAACTGATGGCCTTGCTGCCTTCACACCCTTTGTTGGCCCAGCTGATTCTTGACATGCGAGCCTGTGGTAAATGATCCTCAAATGACACCATTGACACTGCAATGTTGTCCAGACAAAATTCAGATCGTCCACAGAGAGCATTGCAGAGCAGCCGAAACTCCATGGACGCACGTTCTCATAAATCTCTAGCGCAACTGATGATTTCATCGAGAAAAGCTTGGTAATTATCACGTTGCCGCAAATGTAACCAAAGTACAGTGAGCTAATCCCTTGTTTCTCACGAATATATACCTGGAGTTTCGTTTGAAGGTCACTTATCTGACTAATCCTCATCGTCTCCTGATTGGCCAGTTGGGTCTGACATGAAATTGGAAGGCATTGAGTCCTGAATGAACTGATGACTGGAAAATCATCCGGTAGGAGAGACATTTTGACATTCGGGAAGATTACTTATTTGAAGTCACTTATGCATTTACTCATCCAGCAGTGGTACTGATAATTGCACGATCAACCAAATGCTACTACGATTCTACGTATAAAGAATACGGTCAGAAGTCTAGTGGCGACTTTGAAGGAGCGAATGTCACCATTTGAGTAGATCTCGATCAGATCATTCCGTCATTAGATTCGTTAAGTGAACGATTGAACTGAGGGCTTGTTCACATCTACTAAACGTGAATATCTTGCTAATGTGCCTGCACTGGAGAAGAAAACATCAAGTACCCTAAATAATTAGGTGCGGCATGGCATGTACAATCTTTTAACCATGCTCCACATAGAACAGGTTGGTTTCTATAAAAAAGCCCTGCTTCCCTCACTTGTTGGTTCATCATCGTACCGCACTTCATCGAAGCGCACAATTCGTTTTGATTGCATTCTAAGTGGTCTGATGTAGACAAACAAAAAGGCGGCTTCCCAGCAGTAGCTTGACAAAGGGTTAGGGAGAATATTTCCACCCTCAGAGTTCTCATTCAAGATACGGCGGAAACTGCGAATTCAATGATGTCAGCGTGTTTCTGCTCACTCGCGGTGTTTGATGACACCTCTTAGCTCTGATGGTGGATGGTGAACAGACAATCTTTTAAGACTTACTCAGGGGAATGAATTTCAAAAACTACTTGGAGAGATTGAAATTCATACTTAAGTGACTACATTAACCAGATAATCCAGATATTTTGGGGAGTATAGTTGAATGTAAAACAGCGAGCCAAATATACTGGTTATGAAAATTGCAAATCTTGAGGCTACTGAAGGAGTTATTTGTTTTCTCTGTTCTACTCTGGATTACAAGTGGATATTATGCGGTCCGCAGCAAGTCCAGGATGGTAGGCGTTACCTCAAAAGCGATGTGAATGCACTTCAATGTGCGTGCAGTCAGTCGATTTTTGACTGTGGTTCAGTAGATCTGCTCAGACTTGAGACCTCGATCGGTAAAGCTCGATTTGGTTCAATTAGAGAGATGAGGTGTTGAAACGTTGTCAGGTTAGAAGAATGCCGGATCAACTTCACTGAAGGGAAAAGCACTTTTGGCGAGAATATAATGGTCGTTTGAGAAGGAGGTTTCGCCAGAAAATCGCAGATCGCAGCGAGTCGAGCTTGGTTTTCACGAACGTGCTGTAGTGTGCAGAGCACTTTCGCCGTTCTAAGTGAAAAGAAGTAAGATGAGGTAGACCTGCACATTACTCCTTAACTCTAGGATCAGGTAACACCGGAACTGAGTGCAATCATGTTCATCCAAAAATCACCACGGATACTTTAAATGGATTGCAGATGCTGCTCCTAATACTACGAATCAGAGGCAGTTGAATGTGGAAGAGTACAGTCGTTACATTGCTGCGATTTCCACTGAACGGCAAACAACTTACTAGACATTCAATGCAATGCTTTGAGCATTTAACGCATTGCAGCTGAGATTCTTGAACTCCTATTGATTTGACCAAACTTGTCAAAGTAATGCTGGTCTGCCTGAATTTTTTACTTCTCCGAAACAATATCTTAGTAAAAATGCAATTGAAACTATCAAAAACTGCAATTTCGCCTTTATTTGAAAGATTCAAATATACATTTTAAATTTGATTTTGGTGCTGTAATAGTTGGGGAAACGTCTTTTTGTTTAAATCAGTAAATCAACTAATCGTGTGCTTCACTTGAATAAGCATTCGAAAACTCACTGCACGGTTTTCTGTAGTCAGTTTGTCGTTGGAGTCAGGGAAAAATTCATCTTTTACATCGCTTTTGCATTTGGCACTGTAGAATTTTTTTCGATTTGGGATCATGAATGACTACTTCAATTGGAGTGTGCACGACTCGAGTTGAATTCTCTCCTATGCCATTTTCGTTTGCCAGATTGAGCTTACTACTGCCAGTCGGATCTTGCTCCGCCAATTAATAAAAATTTGGTCGAAAAATGTAAAGACTCCACTTGCTATTGGTAGCAGTACTCATCCGATCAGACGTAGGGGGTTCAGCGTCTATCTACGCTATTTTTTCTGCACTTTTCTAGTCTTCGGCTTCCCACTTGCTCAGTAACCAGTGTACTTGTGTTACAATTTAGAGGCAATGATCTGTACCTTCAACTTTCATGATCAACTTCAAATGTTATCGTCTATTTTAAGACTTTGGTTTGAACTCTAGACGGCGAATGTGTTCAATTATTCGAAGTCCGGTTGTCGCGCTTAACATCAGCACATGTTTAATTATTAATAAATGGCTTTATTAGCAAGTCGGCTTTAAATAGACATTGTGAGGTAGAGATTCGGTTTAGCCCTCATATGACGCAGGTTATCAAGCCATTTAACAAAAGTGGGAGAGTTTCTTGGAAAGCAAACTGGAGCTCACTGTAATGCAATGCTGGTTCAAACTCTGAATAAGAGTTCAACCATTCCAGTTAGCACTGGAGGTTAAACATTTGCATGAGCGTCAATTTCATTGTAGGTTTGTCCATTTTGAATGGGAAACCATCTTGGAGAATGAGAATTAAAAATGTCGTGTCTCATCAAGTGTTCATCTTGACCGTCTGCAGGTAGGTCGGCTGAGGCAAAGTAGCCTTTACTTCACAGTCAAAAATCGACTGACTGCACGCACATTGAAACGCTTTCACATCGCTTTCGAGGTAACGCCTACCATCCTGGACTTGCTCCGGATCGCATTATTTCCACTTGGAATCCAGGGTAAAACAGAGAAAACGAGTAACTCCTTAAGTTCACTCGTTCACTTCATAATTCTAAAAGTCGAAGGATGATATTGCAAATCGAGACGATCCTCTTTCTTCTAATGAATAGCATTGCTTGGAACGGGTGGTCATTCAAATGGCCGGACGCTTGTTGAAATGATTTGTACCCATGGCTTCTGAGAAGGTGAGCCCATGCTTGCCTGCGACATAACAAACTTACTGGAAAGCCAGCGCTCTGAGCCACCCGCGCATGTTCAGAGTGGTAAGTGTTAGTTTTTATCTGTTGATGGGATGATAACCACGTTTTCTATGTTGTTTCATGAAGTATCGTCAGTAGAAACGGCTTAATTGTATTAAATGAGAGATCACTAGATTTGTAAGAAAATCGGGAACTGTGTGGTCGAAACAAGGATAAAAGTAAGCCAAATAAGCTCATGGCTTGTGTTTGCTAAGTGACATAAGACTTAATCAAAGCACTTACTGCTAAACGTCTGAAATTTTGTGGCGTGATTTATAATATTGTGAATTTTTTAAGATAGTGTGACTATTTGTTAATACTCGTTCGTGATTGTGAATGGCATTCAAATGCGAACTGGAGCAGCATTTCGAACCGAAATACCACATCAATCGAGGCCATCTGGACGTTCCGATTTCATTTGCCTCTCGGATCGCCACCGGAATGTAAAAGCTGAACCCTTAATGGGCAGAGCTAATGGTGTCGCTGGTGTGGATGGCACTTTATTTAAACTAGTTACGACAATGAATTAAGACCCTACTCATTTCAAATCCGGAAGCGCGTGAACTGCATCTATAACTACACGGCGAAAATTTAGACTAAGAAACCTAACGGAAATACACTGCGAGATGTCGGGATTCAACTCTAGTAGTCGTAGAAGATACCTCTCAGTTTAAAGGACAAGTCTCGCATGAAAGGAGGCTCATCTTTGTTCGCTCAATTTATTATTTACCATCCAGAAATACCAAGACTGGTAGCTGATCCTCCTTGTGTAAATTATAATTCAATAAATGGGAAACTCAACCCAGAATGTGTATAATAGCAATGCAGCTATGCTGTAAAGTGACGAAAAAATCCAGTCGATGCATTTAATAGAAAGTCCAAGATGATATCAGTAAAATGGATGGGCACAATTGAGGCAGGCGTGTGAGTGCGCACATCACCCAGAATTCATTCATCTGCCACTTGCGCTTGCCAAATTGATCCGGCCACTGCGAATCAGGACTGACTTTGTATCGTAAGTTGTCGATTGAGCGCCCAGGCTGTAGACTTCACTTGCTGATGGGGACTCTAGTCAGCCGATCTGATCAACTCGGATGGGTCTGATTGCGTATTTACGCTGATTGTCCATCAAGAGACATGGAAAGGCAGCATATGAAGCTTATTGAATACCCAGGAATGTTGACCTATTCTCAGGCAGATGAAGCAGCATTTGTATGCTTTAAGATGTACAAGACCATTCTACTTCAATAGAAGAAGTAGCAAATGCTTCTTACAAAAGTCGACTGACTAGACTCATGCTCAAATGTACTTGCATCACTAACGAAATAGGGCCAATGTTCTTAATGTGCTCCACACCAAACCAATTCTATTTGAAATCAAGAATGACAAATCGCAAAGAGAACACTCCTCTCCCTGTTCTACCCTTCACATAATTCATATTCGGCCCATTTGGCAGTCAAGAGATATCACTTCCCTTCCATCATAACGAATCTCAAACACGAAGCATCTTGGCAGTAAGGCTGATGCAGTCTCTCAAGTGAAAACTTCCATGGTTTATGTCAAAGATGCCAGGTAGTCCATGTTGACCACTCTCCTTCGCAAGCCACAAGCAAACATATGTTCACCTGCTGTTAATAAGTTAAAGCTGGCAATTATAGCCCCACCATCGGGTGCCGTAGGACACCCTCACTGAAGGTGTTGTTTCCACAGCTACATGGCATTTTGATAACAAGAAAGGCATTCGATACCACTAAACAGACGCTGTCACGACGATGCTTGCGTTCAAATTTGTGGCCAGAATAAGCAGGCTGCTTAAGTTGGCAGATAGTCGTGAACTTCTGTGAGGTTTATCTATAAATAAGCTCAATTTCACGAGTCTTAGTATGTCCTGTTTGAGCAAGCAGGTGTCATCGAACGTAGCGAGTGAGCAGAAACACGCTGACATCATTGAATTTATAGTCTTCGTCTTATCTTGAATAAGAACTGTGAGGGTGGAAATATTTTCCTTAAGCTTTTGTCAGACTACTTCAGGGAGGCCGCCATTTTGCATGTCAACATCAATTAACTCAAAAGGCAATCAAAAATAGTTGTACACTTTGATAGTTGCGATAGGATAATGAACCAGCAAGTGAGGGAAGCAGCACTTTTGTGGAATTCGACCTGTTCTCAGTGGAGTCTTGACACCGGCAATCTAATCAGCATCGTTGTCGAAACCATTCACCTTACAAGAATGTGTACAATTGAAAAACTGAGACAAAGACGCAGGTCGAGATACATCTTTGACTCAAGTCGGATTCGTGGTTTTGACGTCTGAGTAATTTTTCTTACTGGCTTTGTTGCATTTTTTACGGATTGTGGTATTTATAAGCAGATTTTCCTGCTATTGCTGCATTTGTGGAGCGCCACCTAGTCGATAACACGGCTGGATGGGTAAATGCAAAAGTTCCTTCGAACAAGTATTCTCCCCGAATATCAAAATGTCTCAGGCCCTGGTTCGATGTTTTCAATCACAATAATTGAAAAGCCTTCTAGAGCGACTCAGTTAAGTGCAATGTCTCATGAGCGTTGCTGATATCGCAATCGTTTATCGAGACAATTATGTCTTCAGGCATCAGTCCGCTCCTAAAATTGTACACAGTTTTGAGACTATTTGATGACAAAACCACTTACTTGTCAGCTGGAGAGCTTCTGATAACACTTTCAATGAAGACCTCAGTGAGTATCTGCCCATGAATATTGCACTTTGGATGCAGAAAGCCATGGAAAACTAGGTCATCAACAAGGTTGGGTGTAAATGATCTCATTACTACACCCAAATATCCTGATGGTGGTTTCTCATCAAATTGAAGTTCATTCTGGCGGTCAAGGTTGGCATCTAACCAGAGGATATTTTTTGGTCGAAAGGGGGATAAGGAGAGCTGGGTGTAGGAGACCTTTTCACGAGCCTGCCTCCTCGGCTGCTGGGTAGAGCGAAAATTCTCAACAAAGTCGTGCACAAATGGTGAGGGAACAGCGAATCCAGAGCCCACACCAATAGACATGGTATTTACGGCTACGACTTCGCCAAGAGGGTCAACTAGAGGACCTCCAGAATTCCCAAACTAGAAGAAAACAAACGTTTCCCAACACGCTACGGTATCGCATAGCAAAGAAAATGCCAGTTACTGACCGATATAGTCGCATCGGTTTGGTAAAAACTAACACCGAGCCTCATGGGTAGGACACGATTAACGGCAGAAATAATGCCAGAGGCTGGCGATGGCAACCACGAATTCTCCTACTTGACACGAAGAATTCTTGGGTGCGAGCTTCGTCACTGTAAGTTCTCTCAAAGTTTTGGCATCACCACGAATCTAAAACAGATGTGAATTTGACAAGCGCATCGGTTTGGAATATCACAATCTGCTTACCTGTAATAAGGCCCAATCCAATGTTCCAGAAACAGCTTTTAATTCAGCAGGAAATTCACGACGAGGGTTGACGAGGAGACGAGTGACGTGACAATTGGTAATTACTAGCCCGTTCTCATTAGCAATAAAACCAGAAGCAAATGAAGGAAAATATCCCCTTAAACAGAGGCATATTATTATGTTACTTAAATGCAAAACAGTAGGACTCTATCTACCCGGAGGATATTAGTGTGACGACAGCAGGAGACACCTTCTCAATCGCCTTGGAAACAACACTGTGTCTTTCAATGACATTCAGACGCTCAGGATTCGCATCTCTCTTGGTTTCGGGAATAAAGAAAGGATTCTCATCCTCGTTGTCATGGGGATGTGCGAAAACAGCCATGAATGGAAAGGCAGAGAGTGCCACAAGAGGAACCGATTTCCAGCTCTTTCCTTTTCGGCTCGTGGATTGGTGATAAGACAAATGGGTGGATTTATAGGCACTGTTGGTGGCCACAACAAACCTCTGCCATCTTGCAGACATCGAGAACTGAGCTGATTTAAACAATCCACTCACGTTGGACATCTAAAAGCGAGTACGAAAACTGACAGCTGATGCAAGCAGACGTTCAGTTTCACTGCATTGGCAGTAAGCAAGAAGTGAGCGCTGTTTGAACGAAGGCTCATTGACTTGTGGATTATATAAAGCAACTGTATTATGACGATAACATACACTCACCTTCTCAAGAGGGAAGAGATGGAGATAAAGACAGAGATATCGAGTGAAAAGTGGACTACAAGTCCTCGAGAAGGGATGGGGAAGGGAGTCACTATACAACGCGAGGAGCATGGAGACGAAGGATGAAATGGAATTTTTATACAGCTTATGGTGACACAGGGATAACAGTTCTAGGGGGGCTTCTTATCAAACGCGTCCAGCTCTGCACGTCTTATTGGCGTTCCTCCAGTGTCTTCCAAGCAAAATCACGATCTTGTTTCAACACTGAACGCTTCCGGACCTTGTAGCTCTCCAGCTTGTTGTAAGCTTCCAAAACCTGAAACAGAATCAATATGACGAGTGAATAAACTACCAAACTGTGTGCTAGATTGTTGAGCAGTGTTGAGACTCACGTCAGCATCTGCAATGGCAAGTCTCCTTTGAATTTCCTGACGCTGCAGGTCTCTTCTTGCGGCTTGAATGAGTCGATGGAGGATGTTGAGATTAGCAGCACAAACCAGGCGCAGTTCTCGCTGACGCCACATCAATGCGAGGGTTATTTAATCAGTGGAACCATTAACAACTTCAATAACACTACCACCTCCGACAGCGTTGGCCGAAGTGAGATTGAGAAGACGGCTGGATAAGTCATCGTCATCATCAACGCCACCAAGTTGAGGAACACTCCTGACTAACCATTCGCTGTCTACACTTACCAAAGTCTCAGTATCTCCGTTACAAACAACGGCGCCGCTTAAGAGAGCCTCCAAGTATCTCTTTTCTTCTTCCAGTGGTTCCAGCACTGCCGCACGTAATTTCATGTCATAAGATAGTGATTTCTAAAAAAAACGAGTGAAATGGAGCACACTGATGTATGTAAGAGAAAGACAGAAAAAGTGCCTTTCTCTTACATGGCTTGCAATGTGGAAATTGAACGCCTCGCCATCAGGCTCGATAGCAGTATCAAGGAGGTTGGAATTCTCGTCAAAATCAGCGGGCATTTGAGGAAGAGGAAGTAAAGGCGCCTCATCTATGGTATCCGCGGTGCTTCCGTCGATTTCAGCGTCCGCTGGACATGTGTCCTCCTCCTCATTGGTACCAGCACAACAATTCATAGGAGGGTTGGTTGCTGAGTTATTCGCTGCCAGTTCAGCGCTTGTCTCCTCGTCATTTTTCATCTCGATTTGAGGTGGTGTGAAGCCATTTAATTGAGCCCTAATGTTCGGAGGCTTTTGCCACTGATAGAAGTAGGTTACAAACGATCAACCAAAGTACTCGGTTCTTTGACCGCTGGATTGCGAGAGAAGTGGCAGTTCGAAAGCTCTGAAGACAAGGTTCATTCAGTAGTGCCTTATAAAATATGGTGCATGATCGTCCTCATTTTGTGTTGAGGTGTATTTCAGTCAACTCGTATAGTTACTAAGCGGGAGATTAATAATTTGAAAGAGCAAATGAGGATGCGAAAGAAATAATTCAAGAGCATTCAGATTTATGGCTAGTAGATCCAAAGGAAAGCCCTAAATTTCAAGACGAAAATTACACACCTAGACTGGTAGGAGAAAGGCAACGTGATATTATCTGTACCAACGCAAACTGCCGACGATCCTTCGCCAGAATAAGGGATATGCGAAGGCACGTAAGACAAGATCATGAAGAAGAAAAACATAAAACTGAAGAGATACTTCAGATGATAGAGACGGACTGCTTCGACGATCTTAACATATTCTACAATCCAGACAAGAATCTAGTGGCTAATTTGAAGGAGCGAATGCCACCACTTGAGAAAGTCTCGCCCAGGTCATTCTGTTGCTTCCAGTTTCATACCTCGTCCGTCTCGCACCGATCTAAGCCAACCTACACATCCTCTTTGCACGGAAAAACCATGACAAGTCACACCGCAACTGGTACTGACACCACAAAAGCTAAAGGACTCTTCTGCATCTCCCATGGTAATAGCGGATCATCTAGAGGGTTTGGTGCCTCCTCTAGACCCGATCCTTCTGCCTGATTACGATTCTGGATCAACTCTTCTTGATTTTGCCGTCTTACGATCAGAAGCACTCCTCAACTACAACTTCGATCGTCGTCGCGGTGGAGATGGGGAGGGATAAGATGTCCTCTACCACTAAATTCCGATCGCCTCTCTCATGATTGATGCACAGATCTGCACTCTGCAACTATCCTGACTTGACTTGTAAAATTCGCATCTGTATAGCCCCCACCGATGCTTTTTTATAAGTTGTATAAATGAGTGAATTCGGCCCGTCCATGTGTCGTAATTTCATCTTTATCCCTCCTTCTTGCCTTGCTTTCATCTCTGTCCGATTTCATCCTGCTCAATAAAATTTCTGTTGAAATTTAGGGGATATTATTTTTCCTTCTACTTCATTTTTCTTCTCTATTTTGCCTTGTTTACAATGTCCGTGTTGAGAGAGATTTCGTTTGGAGATACAGATAAATCAAATATATTTACTTTTGTCCGCAGGCTTTGCATTTCTTAAGAGGATGTTCCACCACAACATTGTCCAAATTCGTATTCGCATGGCATTCAAATTTTCATGTCAATGACCTGAAACCAGTGACTCACTACTGGAGCAAACAACTTTCACATCCATGCCAATACTTTCCATGTGTTCCGCAGTGTATTCAATTACAAAAAGTCCTTTCTATTCAAAAGCGACTGGCATTTCCTCGCGAAACTCTCAGATTGAAATATGTTTTCCATATCCACTTGAGCAAGGTATCTTCGACAACTATGTGAGGAAGTCTGCGTGAATCTCCTCGAAACTGCCAGCAGCAGGAAAGCCTGCTTTGAACGTGAACACAAAGCTGCGCTCGGTGATGAACATGTGGAGAGGCCACGGTTTGCATTGTCGAGTCGTAGTCGATTCACCAATCTGCGCAAAAGTGTGCACCAGAGGCCTTTTGTGCTTATAATGGTTACTTTGGTGTGGATCTTCCTCTTCGCAATTTTATGAAGCAACATCATTCTTTGAGTCCACATGGATTTCGGGTAGTGTCATATGCGATTTAGCCATTTCAGCAGCTGTTGCTCAGCTGTCGCTTGAATTTTCTGTCACGTATCTCATCACAGCCTTCCGATTACGCCTGCACATGTAAAAACAAATGCCAAACTCATTTGGGCTACCAGCTCCATGAGTTGCAGTAGTTTTCGGGTAAATTGAACGCCAACTTCCCACCATGGTCTTCTTTATAATTATTCCCCTCAAATTTGAGACGAGAGTTTTCTGATCTCTGAAGTCCGTGAGTAAGCAGCTAAGCAGTCACATCCCAAATTTGATTCCATGTAATCAAGCGTGTGGGATAGCTGCTATTTCCTCTTTTTACTTGAAATCGTTAAAAAATTGAAGCACAAAATGCCTGAATCCTCAGAGCATTGTTAAAGCTTTCCGAATACCGAGTTTGCGAGATGGCATGCAACCAAATCTAGGCGATTTTGACATTGGAAGAACTACAAATATAAGTACCTTTCAGCAGCTCAGTTTGTGCGAACACACCAAAAAGTGAAGAGGTGGTAACCAAAGAAGTGTCGGAGACGAGGTGACTTGTTCGAGCAATTTCAGACAGATGCTCAGAGGTTAGGAGAAGCGACAGCCCTTCAATCAGAGAAGTACAGCAATGAACAAACTATATATCTGTGGACAATATAATTTAAAGCCGATTCGTTACCAGGCAATTTCATTGATGATTCAATTTTTAATTTGAATTTCATTTCCCTAATTTGTTGTGATATAAATGTACCGAAGTTCCAATATGTCACCTGCACTTCAAATTAATGAGCGAATCAGCCTTAGAACTTCCAACAAATGTCTCAAATTGAGACTGTTGAAATTTGATTAAAATGGAGGAAAGTACATGAATCGTATTACAACCTTCAAGTTATACAAGTAAAGCCACATTTAGTGACGATTTAAATAATGTTTTAATTCTTTCAATGAAGCAAGTGGCAAGCAGTGGACGAAGGAAAAAATATTAATGTAAATACACTATCAAGCCCATCCGACCTGATCCAATCGGTTGAGTAGAACTTCCATTAGCAGGTGGCGTCAACAAACAAACAGGCCTGATTTCAGTATGAAGATCAAGTTGGCAAGCGCAAATGACAGGTGAATTGTGCACTCTCATGGCTGCCCCAATTTCGCCCCTCCAAATTGCCAATTTCATCTTGGACATTCCATTAAATATACCGCCTGGAATTTTTGGTCAGTTCACAACATAGCCGCACTGTTGTTCTACACACTACCCTTTTAATGCCTTCGTGTGTATCTTCCATATTTTCCATTGATTTGTAGGTTTGAACTCCGACGTCTCTCAGTATGTTATTGCGGACCAAGTTCATCTCGATCATTTGTGGTTAGTTGTGGATATAATTTATGCATTATTGACCTCTGAGCTCGTTAGCGCCTAGATGTAGCGGAATTGAAGCACTATCGACAACAACTTCACTGTTAGCACTACTCATTGGTTGAAAGTCGTCTATCAGCAGTTGAGTTTTCACAAACGGGCGGCAATTTGATTGGCAACGGAAATTGGAACACCCAGACTACGGCGACTGATGTGCCCTTATGGTTCGACCCCGTTTAATATGCATTCAAATGCGATTTAAAAATAACTAAAAATACGTGGGACGTAGTGTTAAATTTCTACATTCGAGTTCACGCCCAATGCAATTTAACTTCCTCGCAGAGATTGCAGAAAGGGGGAATTCGCCTTGAACTCCAATTTCGTCTCCCTTGGGGGCATTTTGGTCTAAAGTGTGGGCCGACAAAATTTTAAAACTGGTCCTAGATTTAGAGCTAGTTGTTTCTCCTCCTCCAGCTAACTTTCCGATAGTTTAGTGACTATAGATGCAAGAAGAGGGCTAGCATCATGAAATAAATGCATATATTTAACGAAATCATCGCAAATAGCACCCCATTTTCCCCGTCAATATGAACCGAAAATTGCTGCCTTGGATCCCTAATTCAATGTTCCATGTCCAGAGAACCGCTTTCGACATGGCGTTCATCAGCACTCGCTATCGGCTGTGTCATCGTCGTCGGTGTCACTGATTTCCAGTTTGAGACGTGGTCTTTTCACTCTTCTAATGCGTTCAAGAGCGGCGTCTGTCCATGTATGATCTCTGCGGAGACACTCGCTTTTGTGTCTTTGCTTCGCGATGCACTGTCTCATTCAGAGCGCCACCGTAGTAGTTATACCAGCGCCTATTCGCTTGGTAATTATCACGTTGCCGCAAATGTAACCAAAGTACAGTGAGCTAATCCCTTGTTTCTCACGAATATATACCTGGAGTTTCGTTTGAAAGTCACTTATCTGACTAATCCTCATCGTCTCCTGATTGGCCAGTTAGGTCTGACATGAAAATGGAAGGCATTGAGTCCTGGGTGAACTGATGACTGGAAAATTATCCGGTGGGAGAGACATTTTGACATTCGGGAAGATTACTTATTTGAAGTCACTTATGCATTTACTCATCCAGCAGTGGTACTGATAATTGCATGATTAACCAAATGCTACTACGATTCTAGGTATAAAGAATACGGTCGGGAGTCTAGTGGCGACTTTGAAGGAGCGAATGTCACCATTTGAGTAGATCTCGATCAGATCATTCCGTCATTAGATTCGTTAAGTGAACGATTGACCTGAGGGCTTGTTCACATCTACTAAACGTGAATATCTTGCTAATGTGCCTGCACTGGAGAAGAAAACATCAAGTACCCTAAATAATTAGGTGCGGCATGGCATGTACAATCTTTTAACCATGCTCCACATAGAACAGGTTGGTTTCTATAAAAAAGCCCTGCTTCCCTCACTTGTTGGTTCATCATCGTACCGCACTTCATCGAAGCGCACAATTCGTTTTGATTGCATTCTAAGTGGTCTGATGTAGACAAACAAAAAGGCGGCTTCCCAGCAGTAGCTTGACAAAGGGTTAGGGAGATACGGCGGAGACTGCGAATTCAATGATGTCAGCGTGTTTCTGCTCACTCGCGGTGTTTGATGACACCTCTTGGCTCTGATGGTGGATGGTGAACAGACAATCTTTTAAGACTTACTCAGGGGAATGAATTTCAAAAACTACTTGGAGAGATTGAAATTCATACTTAAGTGACTACATTAACCAGATAATCCAGATATTTTGGGGAGTATAGTTGAATGTAAAACAGCGAGCCCAATATACTGGTTATGAAAATTGCAAATCTTGAGGCTACTGAAGGAGTTATTTGTTTTCTCTGTTCTACTCTGGATTCCAAGTGGATATTATGCGGTCCGCAGCAAGTCCAGGATGGTAGGCGTTACCTCAAAAGCGATGTGAATGCACTTCAATGTGCGTGCAGTCAGTCGATTTTTGACTGTGAAGTAAAGGCTACTTTGCCTCAGCCGACCAACCTGCAGACGGTCAAGATGAATACTTAATGAGACACGACATTTTTAATTCTCATTCTCCAAGATGGTTTCCCTTTCAAAATGGACAAACCCACAATGAAATTTACGCTCATGCAAATGTTTAACCTCCAGTGCTAACTGGAATGGTTGAACTCTTATTCAGAGTTTGAACCAGCATTGCCTTACAGTGAGATCCAGTTTGCTTTCCAAGAAACTCTCCCACTTTTGTTAAATGGCTTGATAACCTGAGTCGTATGAGGGCTAAACCGAATCTCTACCTCACAATGTCTATTTAAACCCGACTTGCTAATAAAGCCATTTATTAATAATTAAACATGTGCTGATGTTAAGCGCGACAACCGGACTTCGAATAATTGAACACATTCGCCGTCTAGAGTTCAAACCAAAGTCTTAAAATAGACGATAACATTTGAAGTTGATCATGAAAGTTGAAGGTACAGATCATTGCCTCTAAATTGTAACACAAGTACACTGGTTACTGAGCAAGTGGGAAGCCGAAGACTAGAAAAGTGCAGAAAAAATAGCGTAGATAGACGCTGAACCCCCTACGTCTGATCGGATGAGTACTGCTACCAATAGCAAGTGGAGTCTTTACATTTTTCGACCAAATTTTTATTAATTGGCGGAGCAAGATCCGACTGGCAGTAGTAAGCTCAATCTGGCAAACGAAAATGGCATAGGAGAGAATTCAACTCGAGTCGTGCACACTCCAATTGAAGTAGTCATTCATGATCCCAAATCGAAAAAAATTCTACAGTGCCAAATGCAAAAGCGATGTAAAAGATGAATTTTTCCCTGACTCTAACGACAAACTGACTACAGAAAACCGTGCAGTGAGTTTTCGAATGCTTATTCAAGTGAAGCACACGATTAGTTGATTTACTGACTTAAAACAAAAAGACGTTTCTCCAACTATTACAGCACCAAAATCAAATTTAAAATGTATATTTGAATCTTTCAAATAAAGGCGAAATTGCAGTTTTTGATAGTTTCAATTGCATTTTTACTAAGATATTGTTTCGGAGAAGTAAAAAATTCAGGCAGACCAGCATTACTTTGACAAGTTTGGTCAAATCATCAGGAGTTCAAGAATCTCAGCTGCAATGCGTTAAATGCTCAAAGCATTGCATTGAATGTCTAGTAAGTTGTTTGCCGTTCAGTGGAAATCGCAGCAATGTAACGACTGTACTCTTCCACATTCAACTGCCTCTGATTCGTAGTATTAGGAGCAGCATCTGCAATCCATTTAAAGTATGCGTGGTGATTTTTGGATGAGCACGATTGCACTCAGTTTTGCTGTTGCCTGTTCCTAGAGTCAAGGAGTAATGTAAAGTACCACCTCTTCCTAATGCTTTTCACTGCAAAAGAAACACGAGTTTGCAGAATAGGCATGCATCCAAAGTCAAAGCGATTAAGACAGCTCGTTATATGTAATTGGACTGCTATTAATATCAGCTGTAAATGTGGACCAGCTGAATGAACACCTTTGCAGTGCTTTTCTACGAAGACAGCTTTGAATATGGATGATTTGATTCTAGAGATTTCGAGCTAAAACAAAGTTATATATCGTTTAGAAAATCAAGCATTGCATTGTGGCCATTATTGCCATCATGTGTTTTTCGAATATACCTTGCTCAAGATGATATGGAAAGCGTGTTTTAACTTGAGAGTTTCGCGAGGAAATACCAACCGCTTATGAATGGAAATGACCTTTTGCAATTGAGTAGTAATTGGTTGTGGTTCAATAGATCTGCTCAGACTTGGGACATCGATCGGTAAAGCTCAATTTGGTTCAATTAGAGAGGTGAGGGGGTGAAATGTTGTCAGGTTAGAAGAATACTGGATCAACTGTACTGAAGGGAAGCGAGCTTTTGCAAGAATATAATGGTCGGTGGAGAAGGAGGTTTCGTCAGAGGATCGCAGATAGCAGTGAGTCCAACTTAGTGTTAACGAACGGGCTGTACTGGGCATAGCACTTTCGCCGTTCTAAGTATCCCTACCATTTTCCCTTTTCGTACTAATTGAAACAGACAATTTTTGGTTCATATTGATGGGAAAAATGAGGTGCTATTTGCGATGATTTCGTTAAATATCTGCCTTGATTTCATGATGCTAGCCCTCTTGTTGCATCTAAAGTTAGCTGGAGGAGCAACTAGCTTAATTCTAGGACCAGTCTTAAAATTTTACGGCCATCATTTTATACTAAAATGCCCCCAAGGGAGACAAAATTGGAGTTCAAGGTGGATTGCCCCATTCTCCAAACTCAGTGAGGTACTTTAAAGCCCCAAAATGCGAGGCACTGTCGAGGGTCTGCTAGATTTGTAAAAAGGACTATGCCGAATACAGGGTGTGTTATCCTGCCACAAATGAAAGAAAATGATAACAATTTCATGTTTGACAGGCTGCATGGTGAATCAACTCACCAACAAGGTCAATACTTATGAGAAAACCTATGAAGATGGGCTTTCATGTCCATTTGTATTGAGAAACGGTAATGAAAATTGGTAGAGATCTGTAGCAATTTAATCTTTCAGTAAACGCATAATCATAAAGACTTATCCTAGTGAATCAAGACGATAGACATAGAAGCTGAGCTTGTTCGTGATGTCCCATCATGTGTGGATTTGTATTGTCGTCCACCAGCGATCTTCACACCCATGACATGAAATGAAACTTCAGAAATCTGCAAACAAGGAGTCTCCTTCAATTATCCACTATTATTATTAGATTCTAGGTCAAATTTTATCATAAAGGACTTTCAGTTCCTGCTCTGATGTATAAATTTTGATGTTCAGTATGTGGTGGTAATGTCAATAGAAGACCTGGCAACTGACAGCGTGTAAGAATCGAAAGTGCGCCTGCTACAAAACTACGTATGCAGGCATTAATTCAGCTCAAATTAAAGCCAAGAGACAAAGAAAACTATTTCGGGGCAACCATGAGTTACGCATATAAATCAAACCAGCATAAAAATATAATGAGCCCTTTCATACAGTGAATCACATCACCGCAAGTACAATTTAAACCACCAATGGTTGTTGACAAAAGTAGCCATAATTGAACAACATTCTAACGTTCACCATTCTATTTTATTGAGCCTCGTGCAGTTAGCAATATTTAAGGTTGCTACTAGTAGCTTTGTAAGTAAACATAAGGTCCGCCCAATCGGCTGTCTAAATTTTAGTTGGCCCATGTAGTCAGTTACAACAGACCCTCCACATTTGCTTTGCGAAGTTATTATCGAAGCTTCTCAGTCATATGAACTAGAGGTTCACCACGTGCGTTCAACAATTCAAGACTGACTTACATCCGCAATCGCGGAGGGCTTCACTGGAGTTGCGGGAGCTTAATCAACCTCGAATTTCACACATCTTATTTTGCACACATGAGACTGCTGGTTGATACAAGTTGCAATGTCGAGTTGAACGCAGTCGCATTAAGAAGGGATTCTTTATCAGAAACCTCCTCTGATCATGAGTACATGTCTATATTAGCGGAGGGACTGTTTCTATTGTGCTTCCTAGTAGTTCCCATGCAAACAGTTATTTGACGGTTTTCGGCTTGTTGGTCTTTTCTCGGCAGGTTCCGTGGTGTAATAACATTTATTCATCTGCTACAACTCATGGAATACCTTGGTCAGAGCTATCCACAGCCGTGATGGAGCAGAGGTGGATTTCATCCTGCCTGTCTTCTTTCCTGTCTCCAACTCTATCAGTTTTCTCAATCATATTCACTTTTTTGCTTTCTCGTATTCACTTTAATTCTTTCCTGTTCTCTCTTGGTTTTTCCCTTTCTCTGATTTCGACCGAAGGGTGACAGTCCCTAATATGTCTTTCTAGCCAACCTTGAGCCTTGTATCTTTCAAGGCAGTCTGTAAGAAGGCACTTAATCTACGTTCCAGCATCTCTTCATTTTTATGTTTTATTTCTTTGCATATCCCTTATTCTGGCGAAGGATCTTTGGCAGTTTGCGTTGGTACAGACATTATCACGTTGCCTTTCTCCTACCAGTCTGGGTGTGTGATTTTCGTCTTGTATCTAAATGCTCTTGCCTTGTTGCTTTTTTATTCTCAGTTAATTGAAGCATCCAATTCCTTGTATGGGAAGCTTTCTTGGTTTCGCCTTTTTCAAAGCTACCGTCAAGTATGGAGAGCATTAGGCTATCTTTGTACGTTCTTAAGCTCTTCCATAGGTTTAATCTCTTTGCCTGTACAAGACTTGCCAAGTTACGCATTGCCCGTTCCTTTTGAAGTTCCTCGACAGTTTTGGCTCCTCGCGAATACAATCCAAGTATCATACGTCGAGCCGTATTCTGGAAGTATGAGGCACGTCAGAATGACATGCCTGCTGCTTCGAGAGACGTTTGGTCCTAACCGGCACCAATTTGAAACCAGAGGGTTTTGTTCGTTGTGATTTGAATTCCATATCTATGCATCGTTTTCGCCAGATGCTCTATTAATCTGAAAGCTGCGACCATATTCGGCGCAATAAGACATGGGTCATCGGCGTATTCTAAATGATTTAGCTGCCATCTTTTACCCGAGTGATCGATCGTCTGTACTGCACTGTCCTTGAGTGAGGAGAAGGCTTCATCCAATATGAGTTGGAAGATTAGGTTGAAAAGAAGTGGTCCCTCTTTTGAGCCTTGTCTCACAACACGTTTCATCACAAAGCAGTCCCTTGTTCCCCTCAATTGCCCCATCGGTGAGTCAGTCAATCAAGGACTTTACTGAATGGATCATTTGCCAACTTATTATCTATGTGCTACCGTACTTTCATCCTAACAGCCGCGTCTACTTCGGTATTAGAGCGAGCGAATGCGATTGTTTGTTTCCAAATGGTATCACTGACTGGAGATGAGGCTTCCCTCCTACAGGTAACACACCAATCAACTATGATGACCATCGGTGCAACAGGACATGAAGACATGCTGTGGCTGTTTCTATGCGATTGGGTCCAGGCAAACTTTTCACGCAATGCTACTTTACTGCAGAACAGTCTCACACATATTTCTGCAGGCAAAATCTCGATTTTTATATTCTGCAAGTTAGCCGCGATTTGAAGAGGTTTACTACATATTCGCCCGTCTGATCCCTAAAAGGGAGAAATAAATAAACAAATAACTAATTGAATTGGATTATTTGAATTCAGAGGTGGGAATTTACACTTAAATGATTAATCTTTACCTCAACGAGGCCTTATTCGAAAGTTACTTTATTGCGGATAATTTTTGTGTCTTGAAGATACTTTGACGTTTACTTCGATTGTTGCTATTGGACCTGTTGAGGTCTGTTTTGCAGTTAGTAATATTTGTTTTGATCTATTGTCCTTCTGATATCCGAGACAACACCATGGTTGCCTTTTTTGTAGAATTTGAAATTACATTAATGTTAAGCTAATCACGAGTGTAGCAACTATTACAGAGCTCAACTCTAGACAAAGACTAGAGTCTGCAGTTGTAAATGATCATGTACAAGGAATAAAACCAATTGCATTATGTTTTTCTTTACTTAAATCCTGTTTTGACTCTGACACATCACGTTTAGGCAAAGATGAAAGGGAAATCTGTAGAAAGTGGGACCAATGTTTCTGAATTGAGATGCAGAATTCAAGGGATCATAAAACCATTCATCCAGTCGAAACAACTCCAACTCAACCTTCTATCGCTTCCATTAATAATGTGACTCCTTGCGATGTAGAGTTTACTGGAAAACATTGGATTACTATCTATCATAACTTGATCAACTACTATACACTTAAAAATGTACAACACGCTTCAACTTTTCGAGAGGAAGCTTTCCTAAACGATGACTCTTAACTCGTTGTGGAGGGTTAGCAAGGGATCGATTTTTAACCTTATGGAATTTCAATAATTTCCCTGCCTGGACCCAATCGCATAGAAACAGCCACAGCATGTCTTGATGCCCTGTTGCACCGATGGTCATCATAGTTGATTGGTGTGTTACCTGTAAGAGGGAAGCCTCGTCTCCAGTCAGTGATACCATCGGGAAGTAAACAATCTCTTTCGATTGTTTAAAAACTAAAGTGGTTCGCGCATTTAGATTCCGAAACAAGCGCATAAAAGTTTTGAAAATAACTTAATGCGGCTGTTAGGATGAAAGTACGGTAGCACATAGATAATAAGGGGGTTGACTGAAAGACTGGGTCAGTCAGTGGAAAGATACCCATACTACCGGCCTTTCTTCCTTGAATCGCTTCCCAGTTTATGGCCCACCAGCAAAAGTCCAGTGGTTTCGTCAGCAATTCCGCTTTTCATGTATTTACTCACTCCCCGTCCATTGGGACAAGTCCCAGTGTGTAAATTGATGGCAGCATATTTCTTGCATCATTTTTCATGAGTGAGTAAAAGGTTAATTGAGCAGACGAAGTTCCCGGGATATGTTGTGGTAGAATTGGCTCTTTAATTATATCCACAGTGCAATTTATCCACAGTGATTGCTCCAGACTTCATAATTTAATCTGTGTCTGACGGGACCAACAATGCAGCTGCAGTTTGAAAACCTTCTTAACGCAGGATGTTGGTAAAATTGTCGCAAAAGCCTTAAATAGCTGTTTTCAAATGTGTGAGGATGTTTTGAAGTAATGACATAATTCATGGAAGAGTAGGAGAAACTGTAGAATAGAATCCGATCAACGATCACTGATCACTGCAAGCCACTGAGTTGCAGGCTGTAGCATAATGGTGTCTGCTTATTTTTACATTCCAACCCGCTGCGCTTACCAAATTGCTCATTCAAATCATCAAATGTGGAGCAATAACGGCAATGGCGACCATTTTGAAATAACACTGGTCATGAAATTTCAGCTGTGAAAAACACTCTGCAAGAATGCAGGATTAATAGGAGCTCTGCTGGTGTCCGAGTGGTAAGAGTAAACTTACTCTGAAAGCTGCTACCTCACGCCAAGTTTAATTCATACCATTCTCTATTGACACTTAGGAAGCTTGCCATTCTTCGACTCGTAAGTCATCCTCCACTATATTCAAATCTTCCACATTCAAGGCCATCGTCGTAGACGAGCACTGCAAAGGTGTTCATTCAGCTGGTCCACATCTACAGCTGATATTAATAGCTGACATATTTGTTTTGACTTTGGATGCATGCCTATTCTGCAAACTCGTGTTTCTTTTGCAGTGAAAAGAAGTAAGATGAGGTAGACCTGCACATTACTCCTTAACTCTAGGAACAGGTAACAGCAAAACTGAGTGCAATTATGTTCATCCAAAAATCACCACGCATACTTTAAATGGATTGCAGATGCTGCTCCTAATACTACGAATCAGAGGCAGTTGAATGTGGAAGAGTACAGTCGTTACATTGCTGCGATTTACACTAAACGGCAACCAAGGTACTAGACATTCAATGGCAGAGTCTGTGTGCCAACTCTTCAAGTTTGCGATGCTTTGGGCATTCAACAAATTGCAGCTGAGATTCTTGAACTCCTGATGATTTGACCAAACTTGTCAAAGTAATGCTGGTCTGCCTGAATATTTTACTTCTCCGAAACAATATCTTAGTAAATATGCAATTAAAACCATCAAAAAACTAAAATTTGCCTTTATTTGAAAGTGTCAAATGTACATTTTGAATTTGATTTCGATGCTGTAGTAGTTGATGAAACGTTTATTTTTGTTTAAACTCAGTAAATAACGTTGTCGTGTGCTTCACTTGAATAAGCTTTTGAAAACTCTCTGCACGGTTTTCTGCAATCAGCGATGCATTTAATTTAAAGTTCAAGATGATGTCATTAAAATGGAGGGGCACAACTGTGGCAGGCGTGTGAGTGCGCATATCACCCAGAATTCATTCATCTGCCAATTGCGCTTGCCAACTTGATCCGGCCACTGCGAATCAGGACTGACTTTGTATCGTAAGTTGTCGATTGAGCGCCCAGGCTGTAGACTTCACTT
Source organism: Moniezia expansa (assembly GCA_019097775.1). Lineage (NCBI taxonomy): Eukaryota > Metazoa > Platyhelminthes > Cestoda > Cyclophyllidea > Anoplocephalidae > Moniezia > Moniezia expansa. Next base: position 71,843 of record JADFDV010000313.1, on the reverse strand, counting down.
GCTGATGGGGTCTCTATATAGCCGATCTGATCAACTCGGATGGGCCTGATTGCGTATTTACGCTGATTGTCCAATGATGTGCTATTATGACTAATGCCCACCACCTCTGTCCATAAAAGAACCAATTCATGGTCTAAAGCATCACTAAATATTTCACAATGTGGCAATTACTTTGTGGCTTTACGCATAGATCCTAGTACACTTATAATAAAACCTTGAAGGCAATGATGCGAATCACGTACTTTTCTCCTTCGCATTCAACTTTCAGTGGTCTCGATTCAGGTTACAGTCGTACCGATTCGCTAACTTGGTACTGGGACACATTTTACAGCGCGCAGGGAAATTATGGAAATTCGTGTTCTCATTTTCACATTGGAGGGTCACCTGGAGACCAGAGGAAACATCAACCATCAGACTATTTACTAAGGGCTCGCTATATTACAGGGATCAAATAAACTCCAAAGTTTTGCTAAGCAAAGGAACAAATCTAGAAGCATCTGGAAGGATAATGCACATCATCTGATTACTGGTGCGCACCTCATCTTCAATTAAAATTTTAGTGGAATTCAAGTGGCAGCGGTTTCCTAACTGTCGCACTGGCAAAGGAAATTTCCAGCTCATGGAGTTCAACTTCTACGGGATGCGCTTTTGAGAGATGGAGCGAATTCCGGCATTGCAATTACTCCAAGAACGGTATTTTGTAGAAGATGCTATTGAAAGGACTGACATTCATCTTGTCCCTGCTATAATGTGTTAGACGCTTTTAGGAGAAGTCCTTTTCCAACGACCTCCATTCAGACGAGCCAGGAATTCATCAATAAATATGGAAAGGCAGCATATAAAGCTTATTGAGTACTCAGGAATGTTGACCTATTCTCAGCCTGACGAGGTAGCAACTGTATACATTGAGATGTACAAGAACATTCTGCTGCAATAGAAGAAGTAGCAAATGCTACCTAAAAAAATTCGACTGACTAGACTCATGCTCAAATGTATTTGCATCACTAACGAAGTAAGGCCAATGTTCTTAATGTGCTCCATACCAAACCAGTTCTATTCGAAATCAAGAATGACAAATCGCAAAGAGAACACTCCTCTCCCTGTTCTACCCTTCACAACATTCATATTCGTCCTATTTGGCAGTCAAGAAATATCACTTCCCTTCCATCATAACGAATCTCAAACACGAAGCATCTTGGCAGTAAGGCTGATGCAGTCACTCAAGTGAAAACTTCCATGGTTTATGTCAAAGATGCCAGGTAGTCCATGTTGACCACTCTCCTTCGCAAGCCACAAGCAAACATATGTTCACCTGCTATTAATAAGTTAAAGCTGGCAATTATAGCCCCATCATCAGGTTCCGTAAGACACCCTCAATGGGGCGAGTGGGCAGAAACAAGCGGACATCATTGAATGTATAGTCTCCGTCATATGTCAACATCATGCCACTCAGAATGCAATCGAAAATAGTTGTACATTTTGATAAATTGCGACGAGATAATAAACCAACAAGTGATGAAAACAAGGCTCTTTGTAGAAACCGACATGTTCTAAGTGGAGCTTCGACACAATAAATTTCATCAGCATCGTTGTCGATACCATCCACCATACAAGAATGTGTGCAATGGAGAACCTGAGGCAAAGATGCTCCACTAGCTTTGTGCTTTGGCAGGTTATCTGATGACATACGTAGACAATGCCGGAAAGGTGTGCTTGGGCGGCCGTGCGGATGTCTTTGGATTGCAGTTGGAATTTCGAAACTGAAAATTCAGCTGCAAGATTCGCATGCCTAAAATCACTCCACAGTTTGACCATCCACCAGATTTAGTCACCGAAATAGGAGAGTGTCCGAGTGATGTGCCAAAGTCATAAGTTTAATAACTGATATCTATTCAACTATGGAAATGCAGTCTGGAAGTACAAATGTAAGAGTAATTTCGAGCAGCGAGAAATGAGTGGTTAATCAGAAAATAATGGATATCCTTTGAGTTGAAGCGTTTGAGTTGATCAGAAAGTTAATGTTTCTGAAAAATTCATTAAAATTTTCGGCATCAATTTTCGAGCTCGAATTTGAAACGAATAATTCCTGTTTCGGAGAAATCGACTTTATTTTAAACTTCGAATTATGGGAAACGGAGAGTCAAAGGAGGATATGGGATGTGAATGCCATAGTGAACGCTCCACCACGCTGCCAACCTCCATGATCTCCTCGCACGGAAAAACCGGGACACATCACACCGCAACTGGTACTGACACCACAAATGATGCATTTCTTTGGTAAAACCGCTAAAGGAATCTCCTGCATCTCCCATGGTAATAGCGGACCATCTAGAGGATTTGGCGCCTCCTCTACATACAATCCTTCTCGCTGCTGACGATTCTGGATCGGCTCTTCTTGATCTCGCCGTCTTATGATCACAAGCACTCCTCAACTCCAACTTCGATCGTCGCAGCCGTGGATATGGGGAAGGATAAGATGTCCTCTGCCACTAAATTCCAATCGACTCTCTCATGATTGATGCGCAGATCTCCACTCTGCAAGTATCTTGATTTGACTTGTAAAAATCATATCTGTATAGCCCCCACCGATGCTTTTTTATAAGTTATATAAATGAGTGAATTCAGCCCGTTCATGAGTCGCAATTTCATCTTTATCCCTCCTTCTTGCCTTGCTTTCATCTCTTTCCGATTTCGTCCTGCTTAACAAATTTTCTGTTGAAATTCAGGGAATATTTTTTCCCTTCTACTTCATTTTTTTTCCCTATTTTGCCTTGTTCAACCACAACACTTTCCAAACTTGCATTCGCATGGCATTCAAATTTTCACGTGAATGACCTGTAACCAGAGACCCTAAACAAGAATTCTGCAATTTTATTTGATGAAACCTACTACTGGGGCGAACAACTTTCACATCCAAGCCAATACTTTCCATGTGTTTCGCAGAATATTCAATTACAAAAGCCCTTTCTATTCAAAGGCGTTTGGCATTTCAAATTGAAACAAGTTTTCCAAATCCACTTGAGCAAGGTATCTTCAACAACTATGTGGTAGCAATGATGACCATAATGCAATGCTTGATTTTCTAAAAGATAGATAACATTATTTTAGCTCGAAATCACTAGAATCAAATTGTCCATATTCAAGGCTGTCGTCATAGAAGAGCACTGCAAAGGTGTTCATTCAACCTGTCCACATCTACAGCTGATATTAAGAGCAGTCCTATTACATATAACGAGCTGTCTTATTCGTTTCGACTTCTTTTGGATGCCCATCATGCAAACTCGTGTTTGTCCGCATTGAAAAGAAGTAAGATGAGGTGGACCTTCATATTTTCCCTTAGTTCTAGGAGCAGATTACAGCAAAACTAGACTCCCGACCGTCTTCTTTTCACCTGGGATTGTAGTAGCACTTGGTTATAACGGAAAAATCAGTTTTCCGAGTATGAGGAGGGGTACACAAATTTAATAAAAGCCTGGTCGTCAAACCTACTCTCAACCTCCTTGTGGTCACTATCGGTAATTCGGCAACCGGTAACAACGCTGGGGGCTAATGAGGTGGGGACTGCAAAATAGGACTAATCACCCAGCGGACGTACAAATTAGGTTGTGCCAGTAGAAGTACAACTTCTCAAGGCCTGTTAAACGAGGCACGACGTACATACCTAGATTCATGGTCTCAAACTGAACTGTGGTAAGTGCGTGCATGCAGCAACGAATAGAATTGCCGCCAGAAAGTTGCAAAGACTTTTGCAAGCGGTATGAAGATTGTCTGCCTCAACCATGTAGAAGATGGACGAGGTGCCGATACGAAGTTAAACGCTTTTACGGTCTTCTATGTTGACTGTTGTGCGCTACTTGTCGTAGAAGATATTGGCAATTCTGTTGTACCCCCATTGAGTACTAGGGATTTGCCCCAATGGGTGGAGAGTAAATAAATAATAAAACAACAACAAAAACCTACTGTCAAGCACATTTCTCTTTTCTGAGCATCTGCCTACGCAGTGCATAGCCTTGCGATCTCGGCCTATGGGCAGGCGCCCACACCTATTGCTCAAGCAGTGAATGAGACAAGTCTTCAGGAAACAGACTAGGTGATTCTCCACAGATGCGACAAAAGCAATCTAACCTGTTCTAACTACCAAGTGTAAATGATAAAGATTTTAATCCTCGCCCAAATAAAAATTAATCAAACATCGAGCGCTTAGGAAGAAATCTTGTTAAAAAATTGAGACTTGGCTCAGCGTTGTCTCAAGCGCTCATCCAGACGATTTTCCACAATGCTGACAATCAAGTTGATTGCAACAGGATTGCATTTGTCACAGGGAATGATGATATCGGCAATAGACATTTTGGGAGCGATGAAATCGTCGTAAATAGGCTTGACAAAGTTCTGATACCGGCAAATAACATCTTCCACCCTGCAACCACGATGGCAGATGTCCCGCATGAGTCGTCGAGACAGGCGCAATTCCGCATCGGCATCGACGACAATTTTTAAATCCATCAACTGCAAATACCATTGGAAATAGAAGGAGTCATTATCCCCTGATTTTGTTTCCTTATTAACTCTATTGACGTTTCAAGCATACCTTTAGTAGATCTGCAAAGCTGAATACTATGACGACCTCGAAAATGACAACTTTGGCTCCGCAAATAGTGTGGGTTTTGGCCGTACGGGAGTGGGTGGTAAAGTCATATTCAGGAACATCAATACTCTTCTCTTGCTTCAGGCGGGAAAAGTGGTAGAAGAGCAGGTCGCAGTCAATTGCGGAAGGGTGGTCGAAATTGAAACGACCTTCCCGAGCCAGAGCTTTATCTTCTTCAGGAAGGACCTGTTGGCAAGCCAAAAGATTCTAAGCCGAGTAATCTACTCCTGTGTAAACCTTCTAACGCCTATCACACTCATTCAGGTGATATGACGAAAGATTGACCAAGAGCCAAATGAGGAGCTTGTTGAATCAGTGCAAGAATCCATTTTTAGTGCAAGACTCGCGGTTCATTAGGCAACCATGGTCAACCACGTCAACCCAACATTGCATTGTTAGCTAACTGACTGACCTACAACTCATTCGGTGAATTGTTCTTAACCGAGTATCAAATTGGTGAATTTAGTTGCCGATGCGAGATCACTCAATGAATGCTGTCACACAGCAGTGTTTCAGAAGTAAATACTGAGAAACCAAACTTACCCTGTAATTAGAGTCCATGCTCAGAACAGCTACGGATTTGTGATTCAGCCGTTCTATGATATTTTCAGCCAGTGTGGCTGTACCATTTCCAGAGCCACCGCAGATCCCAACAATGAAGCAGTCCTCTCTTCTATCCTCCAAACTGCCGTCGAAGTGGGTTACAGTTGTTGTCAGTTCTTCAGTTTCAGGCATTCGTGTCTCGTCTCAGCGTATGCGTATGCGTGGTGATTTTTGGATGAACATGATTATATTCAGTTTTGCCGTTACCTGATCCTAGAGTAAAGAAGTAATATGCATGTCTACCTCATCTTACTTCTATTCACTGCAAAATAAAACACGAGTTTGCAGAATAGGCATGCATCCAAAGTAAAAACGAATAAGTCAGTTCGTTACATGTTAAAGGACTGCTATTAATATCAGCTGTAGATGTATACCAGCTGAATGAACACCTTTGCAGTGCTCGTCTACGACGATGGCCTTGAATGTGAAAGATTTGATTCTAGTAACAGGATAATTATTGAAATTCAATAAGGTTGAAAAATCGATTCTTGAATCCCCTTCACAACGAGTTAAGAGTCATCGTTTGGGAAAGCTACCTCTCGAAATGTTGAAGCGTATTGTACATTTTTAAGTGCATAGTAGTTGATCAAGTTACGATGGATAGCGGACGACCGAGATAGGGCAGGATAGTAATCCAATATTTTCCAGTAAACTCTACATTGCAAGGAGTCACATTATTAATGTAAGCGATAGAAGGTTGAGTTGGAGTTGTTTCGACTGGATGAATGACTTTATGATCCCTTGAATTCTGCATCTCAATTCAGAAACATTGGTCCCACTTTCTACAAATTTCCCTTTCATCTTTGCGAAGACGTGGTTGTCCACCAGCCTAAGTAATTGAACAGAGATTTGCCAAGACGTGATGTATCAGAGTAAAAGCAGGATTAAAATGAAAAAAAACTTAATGCGATTGGTTTTATTCCTTGTACATGACCATTTACAACTGCAGACTCTAGTCTTGGTCTGGAGTTGGGCTGTGTAATAGCTGCTACACTCGTGAATAGCTTAACATTAGTGCAAATTCAAATTCTACAGAAAAGACAATCATGGTGTTTTCTCCGCTATCAGAAGGACAATAGATCAAAACAAATATTACTAACGTTTATTACTAACGTTTATTCACGTTTAGTAGATGTGAACAAGCCCTCAGTTCAATCGTTCACTTAACGAATCTAATGACGGAACGATCTGATCGAGATCTACTCAAATGGTGACATTCGCTCCTTCAAAGTCGCCACTAGACTTCTGACCGTATTCTTTATACGTAGAATCGTAGTAGCATTTGGTTGATCGTGCAATTATCAGTACCACTGCTGGATGAGTAAATGCATAAGTGACTTCAAATAAGTAATCTTCCCGAATGTCAAAATGTCTCTCCTACCGGATGATTTTCCAGTCATCAGTTCATTCAGGACTCAATGCCTTCCAATTTCATGTCAGACCCAACTGGCCAATCAGGAGACGATGAGGATTAGTCAGATAAGTGACCTTCAAACGAAACTCCAGGTATATATTCGTGAGAAACAAGGGATTAGCTCACTGTACTTTGGTTACATTTGCGGCAACGTGATAATTACCAAGCTTTTCTCGATGAAATCATCAGTTGCGCTAGAGATTTATGAGAACGTGCGTCCATGGAGTTTCGGCTGCTCTGCAATGCTCTCTGTGGACGATCTGAATTTTGTCTGGACAACATTGCAGTGTCAATGGTGTCATTTGAGGATCATTTACCACAGGCTCGCATGTCAAGAATCAGCTGGGCCAACAAAGGGTGTGAAGGCAGCAAGGCCATCAGTTGTGATTTCTTCTGTTCGGCCCCGTCATCACTTTCACAGCCTAACACGTCTCATCAAAGCTATATTATCGGTGGAGGTGGGAAGTCAATGGCGTCAAAGATCGTACAGAGGAGTGTGCGGGAACCATGCAAGCGATGTGCTGCGGTATATACTTTATGCTGCTGATGACGACATCTACCACTTGCACATACGTGGAGTGGCATCTTCACGTCCAGCAAAGTGGGTGAGTGTGATTTTCGCCAAAGGTCAATCCCAACTCTACAGAAGGCTTGATGACAGTAGTGAAGTGGAGAGTGAGAATGATTCCTCTATTTCCAACTGCCTTGATTGGCAACAGAGAAAGGATGTAATGGAAGCGAATAGGCGCTGGTATAACTACTACGGTGGCGCTCTGAATGAGACAGTGCATCGCGAAGCAAAGACACAAAAGCGAGTGAGATTTCCAAGTGGTCAACCTGTCACCAAAGTCTTCCATCTCATAGTGTATGAAGTTAGAAATCGTTGTCTTCGCAGAGATCGTACATGGACAGACGCCGCTCTTGAACGCATTAGAAGAGTGAAAAGACCACGTCTCAAACTGGAAATCAGTGACACCGACGACGATGACACAGCCGATAGCGAGTGCTGATGAACGCCGTGTCGAAAGCGGTTCTCTGGACATGGAACATTGAATTGGGGATCCAAGGCAGCAATTTTCGGTTCATATTGACGGGAAAAATGGGGTGCTATTTGCGATGATTTTGTTAAATATATGCATTTATTTCATGATGCTAGCCCTCTTCTTGCATCTTTAGTCACTAAACTATCGGAAAGTTAGCTGGAGGAGGAGAAACAACTAGCTCTAAATCTAGGACCAGTTTTAAAATTTTGTCGGCCCACACTTTAGACCGAAATGCCCCCAAGGGAGACAAAATTGGAGTTCAAGGCGAATTCCCCCTTTATCCAATCTCTGTGAGGTATTTAAATTGCATTGGGCGCGAACTAGAATGTAGAAATTCAACACTACGTCCCACGTATTTTTAGTTATTTTTAAATCGCATTTGAATGCATATTAAAGGGGGTCGAACCATAAGGGCACATCAGTCGCCGTAGTCTGGGTGTTCCAATTTCCGTTGCCAATCAAATTGCCGCCCGTTTGTGAAAACTCAACTGCTGATAGACCACTTTCAACCAATGAGTAGTGCTAATAATGAAGTTGTTGTCGATAGTGCTTCAATTCCGCTACATCTAGGCGCTAACGAGCTCAGAGGTCAATAATGCATAAATTATATCCATAACTAACCACAAATGATCGAGATGAACTTGGTCCGCAATAACATACTGAGAGACGTCGGAGTTCAAACCTACAAATCAATGGAAAATATGGAAGATGCACATGAAGGCATTAAAAGGGTAGTGTGTAGAACAACAGTGCGGCTATGTTGTGAACTGACCAAAAATTCCAGGCGGTATATTTAATGGAATGTCCAAGATGAAATTGGCAATTAGGAGGGGCGAAATTGGGGCAGCCATGATAGTGCACAATTCACCTGTCATTTGCGCTTGCCAACTTGATCTTCCTACTAAAATCAGACTTGATTGTTTGTTGACGCCACTTGCTAATGGAAGTCCTACTCAACCGATTGGATCAGGTCGGATGGGCTTGATAGTGTATTTACATTAATATTTTTTCCCTCGTCCACTGCTTCCCACTTACTTCATTGAAAGAATTAAAACATTATTTAAATCGTCACTAAATGTGGCTTTACTTGTATAACTTGAAGGTTGTAATACGATTCATGTACTTTCCTCCATTTTAATTAAATTTCAACAGTCTCAATTCGAGACATTTGTTGGAAGTTCTAAGGCTGATTCGCTCATTAATTTGAAGTGCAGGTGACACATTGGAACTTCGGTACATTTATATCACAACAAATTAGGGAAATGAAATTCAAATTAAAAATTGAATCATCAATGAAATTGCCTGGTAACGAATCGGCTTTAAATTATATTGTCCACAGATATATAGTTTGTTCATTGCTGTACTTCTCTGATTGAAGGGCTGTCGCTTCTCCTAACCTCTGAGAATTTGTCTAAAATTGCTCGAACAAGTCACCTCTTTTCGAATGCATATTCAAGTGAAGCACACGACAACGTGATTTACTGAGTTTAAACAAATATAAACGTTTCCTTAACTGCCACAACATCGAAATCAAATTTAAAATGTACATTTGATACTTTCAAATAAAGGCAAATTTCAGTTTTTTGATAGTTTTAATTGCATATTTACTAAGATATTGTTTCGGAGAAGTAAAAAATTCAGGCAGACCAGCATTACTTTGACAAGTTTGATCAAATCAATAGGAGTTCAAGAATCTCAGCTGCAATGCGTTAAATGCTCAAAGCATTGCATTGAATGTCTAGTAAGTTGTTTGCCGTTCAGTGGAAATTGCAGCAATGTAACGACTGTACTCTTCCACATTCAACTGCCTCTGATTCGTAGTATTAGGAGCAGCATCTGCAATCCATTTAAAGTATGCGTGGTGATTTTTGGATGAACATGATTGCACGCAGTTTTGCTCTTACCTGTTCCTAGAGTTAAGGAGTAATGTGCAGTTCTACCTCATCTTACTTCTTTTCACTGCAAAAAACTCGAGTTCGCATGATGGGCATCCAACCAAAGTCAAATCAAATAAGACAGATCGTTATACGTAATAGGATTGCTATTAATATCAGCTGTAGATGTTCATGATCATCTACAACTGCAGACTCTAGTCTTTGTCTGGAGTTAGGCTCTTTAGTAGTTGCTACACTCGTGAGTAGCTTAACATTAATGTAATTTCAAATTCTGCAGAAAAGACAACCATGTTGTTGTCTCGGCTATTAGAACGACAATAGATCAAAACAAATATTACTTACGGCAAAACAGACCTAGAGTTCCTAGAGTTAAGGAGTAATGTGCAGGTCTACCTCATCTTACTTCTTTCCACTACAAAAGAAACACGAGTTTGCAGAATAGGCATGCATCCAAAGTCAAAACGAATAAGTCAGTTCGTTACATGTAAAATTACTGCTATTAACATCAGCTGTAGATGCGGACTAGTTGAATGAACACCTTTGCAGCTTTGAATATGGATGATTTGATTCCAGTGATTTCGAGCTAAAACACTGCTATTAATTTTTTAAAAAATGAAGCATTACATTGTGGTCATTATTGCTATCACACAGTTGTTGAAGATACCTTGCTCAAGAGGATATGGAAAGCTTGTTTCAACTTGAGAGTTTCGCGAAGAAATGCCAATCGCTTTTGAAGAGAAAGCACCTTTTGCAATTAAGTAGTAATTGGTTGTGGTTCAATAGATCTGCTCAGACTTGAGACATCGATCGGCAAATCTCGATTTGGTCCAATTAGGGAGGTGGGGTAGTGAAATGTTGTCGGGTTAGAAGAATACTGGATCAACTGTACTGAAGGGAAGAGAGCTTTTGCGAGAATATAATGGTTGGTGGCGAAGGAGGCTTCGTCAGAGGATCGCAGATAGCAGTGAGTCCAACTTTGTGTTTACGAACGGGATGTAATGTGCATAGAACATTCGCCGTTCTGATCATCCCTACCATTTTCCCCTTTCGGTTCATATTGAGAGGAAAAATTGGGTGCTATTTGCGATGATTTTGTTAAATATATGCCTTGATTTCATGATGCTAGCCCTCCTTTTGCATCTAAAGTTAGCTGGAGGAGCAACTAGCTCTTATTCTAGGACCAGTCTTAAAATTTTGCGGCCATCTTTTTATACTAAAATGCCCCCAAGGGAGACAAAATTGGAGTTCAAGGTGGATCGCCCAATTCTCCAAACTCAGTGAGGTACTTTAAAGCCCCAAAATGCGAGGCACTGTCGAGGGTCTGCTAGATTTGTAAAAAGGACTATGCCGAATACAGGGTGTGTTATCCTGCCACAAATGAAAGAAAAATGATAACAATTTCATGTTTGACAGGCTGCATGGTGAATCAACTCACCAACAAGGTCAATACCTATGAGAAACCTATGAAGATGGGCTTTCATGTCCATTTCTATTGAGAAACGGTAACAAAAATTGGTAATGATCTGTAGAAATTTCGAATCGCAGCTTAATTCAATCTTTCAGTAAACGCATTATCATAAAGACTTATCCTAGTGAATCAAGACGATAGACATAGAAGCTGAGCTTGTTCGTGATGTCCCATCATGTGTAGATTTGTATTGTCGTCCACCAGCGATCTTCACACCCATGACATGAAATGAAACTTCAGAAATTTGCAAACAAGGAGTCTCCTTCAATTATCCACTATTATTATTAGATTCTAGGTCAAATTTTATCATAAAGTACTTTCAGTTCCTGCTCTGAGGTATAATTTTTGATGTTCAGTATGTGGTGGTAATGTCAATAGAAGACCTGGCAACTGACAGCGTGTAAGAATCGAAAGTGTGCCTGCTAAAAAACTACGTATGCAGGTATTAATTCAGCTCAAATTAAAGCCAAGAGGCAAAGAAAACTATTTCGGGGCAACCATGAGTTACGCATATAAATCAAACCAGCATAAAAAGATAATGAGCCCTTTCATACAGTGAATCACATCCCCGAAAGTACAATTTAAACCACCAATGGTTGTTGACAAAAGTAGCCATGATTGAACAACATTCTAACGTTCACCATTCTATTTTATTGAGCCTCGTGCAGTTAGCAATATTTAAGGTTGCTACTAGTAGCTTTGTAAGTAAGCATAAGGTCCGCCCAATCGGCTGTCTAAATTTTAGTTGGCCCATGTAGTCAGTTACAACAGACCCTCCACATTTGCTTTGCGAAGTTATTATCGAAGCTTCTCAGTCATATGAACTAGAGGTTCACCACGTGCGTTTAACAATTCAAGACTGACTTACATGCCCAATAGCGGAGGGCTTCACTGGAGATGCGGGAGCTTAATTGACCTCGAATTTCACACATCTTATTTTGCACACAAGAGACTGCTGGTTGATACAAGTTGCAATGTCGAGTTGAACGTAGTCGCATTAAGAAGGGATTCTTTATCAGAAACCTCCTCTGATCATGAGTACATGTCTCTATTAGCGGAGGGACTGTTTCTATTGTGCTTCCTAGTAGTTCCCAAATAAAGCTCCGTCCTTTTGCAATTTTCTGTTGTGCAATATTTTGTACGATTTTATCCGTCCTCCTACTTTATCAAGGCACTTTTGAATCAGCATACGCTCGTTCTACGAAAGTTTCTCTGTCTTATGAAAAGATGGGGAAAATTGAAGCTTCGCTTTGACCGCCAGAATGCACTTCAACTTGATGAGAAACCACCATTACGATATTTGGGTGTAGTAATGAGATCATTTACACCCAACCTTGTTGATGACCTAGTTTTCCATGGCTTCCTGCATCCAAAGTGCAAAATTCATGGCCAGATATTCACTGGTGTCTTCATTAAAAGTGTTATCAGAGGCTCTCCAGCTGACAAGTAAGTGGTTTTGTCATCAAATAGTCTCAATGCGGTGAACAATTTTAGGAGCGGACTGATGCCTGGAGACATAATTGTTTCGATAAACGTTTGCAATGTCAGCAACGCTCATGAGATATTGCACTTAAGTGAGTCGCTAGAAGCCTTTTCAATTACTGTGATTGAAAACGTCGAACCTGAGTCTGAGACATTTTGACATTCGGGGAGAATATTTTTCGAAGGCATTTTTGCATTAAATCGTTCACAATTGTGACTATGTAAACATATTTTGCAGTAACGCACCATGTATTTGGATGAGCTGACGAGTACTCTGAGGCACGAATGTAGTGCCCACAGTAAAAGCCCAACATATAAGCATGAGTCAAGTCAGTCGACTTTTGTAAGTAGCATTTGCTACTTCTTCTGTTGCAGTAGAATGTTCTTGTACATCTTAATGCATACAATTGCTGCTTCATCTGGCTAAGAATAGGTCAGAATTACTAGGTATTTAATAAGCTTTATATGCTGCCATCCCATGTTTCTTGATGATTTCATGGCTCGCCTGAATGGAGGTTGTTGAAAAAGACCTTCTCCTAAAAGCGTCTAACACATTCTAGCAGGGACAAGATGAATGTCAGTCCTCTCAATAGCATCTTCTGCAAAATACCGTTCTTGGAGTAATGCACTGCCGGAATTCGCTCCATTCGTCAAAAGCGCAATAAGTGAAAGCTGAACGCCATGAGCTGGGAATTTCCTTTGCCAGTGCGACGGTTAGGAAACCGCTGCCACTTGAATTCCACTAAAATTTTAATTGAAGATGAGGTGCGCACCAGTAATCAGATGATGTGCATTATCCTTCCGGATGCTTCTAGATTGGTTCCTTTGTTTAGCAAAACTTTGGAGTTAATTTGATCCCTGTAATAAAGCGAGCCCATAGTAAATAGTCTGATGGTTGATGTTTCCTCTGGTCTCCAGGCGACCCTCCGATGTGAAAATGAGAACACGAATTCCCATAATTTCCCTGCGCGCTGTAAAATGTGTCCCAGTACCAAGTTAACGAATCGGTACGACTGTAACCTGAATCGAGACCACTGAAAGTTGAATGCGAAGGAGAAAAGTACGTGATTCGCATCATTGCCTTCAAGGTTTTATTATAAGTGTACTAGGATCTATGCGTAAAGCCACAAAGTAATTGCCACATTGTGAAATATTTAGTGACGCTTTAGACCATGAATTGGTTCTTTAATGGACAGAGGTGGTAGGCATTAATCATAATAGTACATCACAAGACAATCAGCGTAAATACGCAATCAGACCCATCCGAGTTGATCAGATCGGCTGACTAGAGTCCCCATCAGCAAGTGAAGTCTACAGCCTGGGCGCTTAATCGACAACTTACGATACAAAGTCAGTCCTGATTCGCAGTGGCCGGATCAAGTTGGCAAGCGCAATTGGCAGATGAATGAATTCTGGGTGATATGCGCACTCACACGCCTGCCACAGTTGTGCCCCTTCATTTTACTGATATCATTTGGACTTTCAATTAAATGCATCGCCTGGATTTTTCCGTCACTTTACAGCATAGCTGCATTGCTATTATACACATTGTGGTTTGAGGTTCCCATTTATTGAATTATAATTTACACAAGGAGGATCAGCTACCCATCCTGGTAGTCCAGGATGGTACATAATGAATTGAGCGAACAAAGATGACGACATCTACCACTTGCACATACGTGGAGTGGCATCTTCACGTCCAGCAAAGTGGGTGAGTGTGATTTTCGCCAAAGGTCAATCCCAACTCTACAGAAGGCTTGATGACAGTAGTGAAGTGGAGAGTGAGAATGATTTCTCTATTTCCTACTGCCTTGATTGGCAACAGAGAAAGGATGTAATGGAAGCGAATAGGCGCTGGTATAACTACTACGGTGGCGCTATGAATGAGACAGTGCGTCGCGAAGCAAAGATACAAAAGCGAGTGAGATTTCCAAGTGGTCAACCTGTCACCAAAGTCTTCCATCTCATAGTGTATGCAGTTAGAAATCGTTGTCCTCGCAAAGATCATACATGGACAGACGCCGCTCTTGAACGCATTAGAAGAGTGAAAAGACCACGTCTCAAACTGGAAATCAGTGACACCGACGACGATGACACAGCCGATAGCGAGTGCTGATGAACGCCGTGTCGAAAGCGGTTCTCTGGACATGGAACATTGAATTGGGGATCCAAGGCAGCAATTTTCGGTTCGTATTGACGGGAAAAATGGGGTGCTATTTGCGATGATTTTGTTAAATATATGTATTTATTTCATGATGCTAGCCCTCTTCTTGCATCTTTAGTCACTAAACTATCGGAAAGTTAGCTGGAGGAGGAGGAACAACTAGCTCTAAATCTAGGACCAGTTTTAATATTTGTCGGCCCACACTTTAGACCAAAATGCTCCCAAGGGAGACAAAATTGGAGTTCAAGGCGAATTCCCCCTTTATCCAATCTCTGTGAGGTATTTAAATTGCATTGGGCGTGAACTCGAATGTAGAAATTTAACACTACGTCCCACGTATTTTTAGTTATTTTTAAATCGCATTTGAATGCATATTAAACGGGGTCGAACCATAAGGGCACATCAGTCGCCGTAGTCTGGGTGTTCCAATTTCCGTTGCCAATCAAATTGCCACCCGTTTGTGAAAACTCAACTGCTGATAGACGACTTTCAACCAATGAGTAGTGCTAACAGTGAAGTTGTTGTCGATAGTGCTTCAATTCCGCTACATCTAGGCGCTAACGAGCTCAGAGGTCAATAATGCATAAATTATATCCACAACTAACCACAAATGATCGAGATGAACTTGGTCCGCAATAACATACTGAGAGACGTCGGAGTTCAAACCTACAAATCAATGGAAAATATGGAAGATACACACGAAGGCATTAAAAGGGTAGTGTGTAGAACAACAGTGCGGCTATGTTGTGAACTGACCAAAAATTCCAGGCGGTATATTTAATGGAATGTCCAAGATGAAATTGGCAATTTGGAGGGGCGAAATTGGGGCAGCCATGAGAGTGCACAATTCACCTGTCATTTGCGCTTGCCAACTTGATCTTCCTACTAAAATCAGACTTGATTGTTTGTTGACGCCACTTGCTAATGGAAGTTCTACTCAACCGATTGGATCAGGTCGGATGGGCTTGATAGTGTATTTACATTAATATTTTTTCCCTCGTCCACTGCTTCCCACTTACTTCATTGAAAGAATTAAAACATTATTTAAATCGTCACTAAATGTGGCTTTACTTGTATAACTTGAAGGTTGTAATACGATTCATGTACTTTCCTCCATTTTAATCAAATTTCAACAGTCTCAATTTGAGACATTTGTTGGAAGTTCTAAGGCTGATTCGCTCATTAATTTGAAGTGCAGGTGACATATTGGAACTTCAGTACATTTATATCACAACAAATTAGGGAAATGAAATTCAAATTAAAAATTGAATCATCAATGAAATTGCCTGGTAACGAATCGGCTTTAAATTGTATTGTCCACAGACATATAGTTTGTTCATTGCTGTACTTCTCTGATTGAAGGGCTGTCGCTTCTTCTAACCTCTGAGCATCTGTCTAAAAGTCCTCGAACAAGTCACATTTTGCTACCGGTTTCTGTAATTGCGTAGCTGAAAGGCACATGATTGAGCCCTTTCAAGCAGTCGCTCCTTTTCCTAAGTGGGTGCTTATACTTTGCTTGGAGTAATCGAAGTAACAACACGCAGAACGCAATAACGCACAAAACAACCTGGGTGTTCGTTGTCACTTCATCTTTGAACACGTAGAGTTTTAACGTTTTCCATTGTATGACATATTGCACCACAGATAATCGCAAACGGATGGAGCCTTATTTAGGCATATTAGGAAGCACAATGGAAATAGTCCCTTCGCTAATATAGACATGCACTAATGATCAGAGAGGGTTTCTGCTAAAGAATCCCTTCTTAATGCGACTACGATCAACTCGACATTGCAACTTATATCAACCGGCAGTCCCTTGTGTGTAAAATATGATGTGTGAAATTCGAGGATGAGCTGAACGAGTATGCTTTATTTTTCAAATCAATTTCCAGAATTATGGTGAAATCGTGATGGGAGCTTTGCTCACTTTTATCAATCCAGTGCTATTTTGCAACCGGAGTAAGGCAGTCAATCTTGACTCTGACCATGCCAAACGTCACGGATGTCACATACTAGAAATTCGCAGACAAATTAGCGTAAATAGACTCTCAAGCCCCTTCCGTCTGATCGGATGAATACCGCTACCAACAGCAAGAGGAGTCTTTACATTTTGCAATCAAATTTCCCTTAATTGACAGAGCAAGTTCCAACCGGCAGTAGTAAGGTCAATCTGGCAAACGACAATAGCATAGTTGAGAATTCAGCGTGAGTTGCGCACACTGCAAGTAAAGTAGTCATTCTTGATTCCGAATCGAAAAATTCCAACAATGCCAAATATCATGAACGTCACAAATTTACGACCGTGAGTGAACAAGGACACTGAGGCACGAATGCATTGCCCACGGTAATGGCCCAACAAATATTCCAGCCCAATCCTCTGTCTGAGCGAAAGTAGTCAGCAGCTAACGAAGGTTGTCTGCAGAATCTGACACTACGCGATAGTGGTTCAGTAGATCTGCTCAGACTTGAGACCCTGATCGGTAAAGCTGGATTTGGTTCAATTAGAGAGGTGATAGGGGAAACGTTGTCGGGTTGGAAGAATGCTGGATCAACTGTACTGAAGGAAGAAGGGATTTTGGCGAGTATATAATGGTCGTTGGAGAAGGAGGTTTCGACAGAAAAACCCAGATCGCAGTGAGTTTTCAAATGCTTATTCAAGTGAAGCACACGACAGCGTGATTTACTGAGTTTAAACAAAAAATAAACGTTTCCCTAACTATTACAGCA
Source organism: Moniezia expansa (assembly GCA_019097775.1). NCBI lineage: Eukaryota > Metazoa > Platyhelminthes > Cestoda > Cyclophyllidea > Anoplocephalidae > Moniezia > Moniezia expansa. The sequence goes on along the minus strand of JADFDV010000313.1, from coordinate 54,402 downwards.
CCAAAATCAAATTTAAAATGTATATTTGAATCTTTCAAATAAAGGCGAAATTGCAGTTTTTGATAGTTTCAATTGCATATTTACTAAGATATTGTTTCGGAGAAGTAAAAAATTCAGGCAGACCAGCATTACTTTGACAAGTTTGGTCAAATCACTAAGAGCCCAAGAATCTCAGCTGCAATTTGTTGAAGGCTCAAAGCATTGCATTGAAGAGTTGGCACACAGACCCTGCCATTTAATGTCTAGTAACTTGGTTGCCGTTCAGTGGCAATTGCAGCAATGTAACGACTGTACTCTTCCACATTCAACTGCATCTGATTCGTAGTATTAGGAGCAGCATCTGCAATCCATTTAAAGTATGCGTGGTGATTTTTGGATGAGCACGATTGCACTCAGTTTTGCTGTCACCTGTTCCTAGAGTTAAGGAGTAATGTGCAGGTCTACCTCATCTTACTTCTATTCACTGTAAAAAAAACTCGAGTTCGCATGATGGGCATCCAACCAAAGTCAAATCAAATAAGACAGATCGTTATACGTAATAGGACAGCTATTAATATCAGCTGTAGATGTACACGATCATCTACAACTACAGACTCTAGTCTTGGTCTGGAGATGGGCTGTGTAATAGCTGCTACACTCGTGATTAGCTTAACATTAATGTAATTTCAAATTCTACAGAAAAGGCAACCATGGTGTTGTCTCGGATATCAGAAGGACAGTAGATCAAAACATATATTACCAACTGCAAAACAGACCACAACAGGTTCAATAGCAACAATCGAAGTAAACGTCAAAGTATCTTCAAGACACAAAAGTTATCCGCAATAAAGTAACTTTCAAATAAGGCCTCGTTGAGGTGAAGATTATTCAGTTAAGTGGAAATTCTCATCTCTGAATTCAAATAATCCAATTTAATTTGTTATTTGTTTATTTACTTCTTCCTTTTAGGTATCAGACGGAAGAATATTTAGTAAACCTCTTCAAATCGCGGCTAACTTGCAGAATATAAAAATCGAGATTTTGCCTGCAGAAATATGTGTGAGGCTCTTCTGCAGTAAAGTAGCATTGCGTGAAAAGTGTGCCTGGACCCAATCGCATAGAAACAGCCACAGCATGTCTTGATGCCCTGTTGCACCGATGGTCATCATAGTTGATTGCTGTGTTACCTGTAAGAGGGAAGCCTCGTCTCCAGTCAGTGATACCATTGGGAAGTAAACAATCTCTTTCGATTGTTTAAAAACTAAAGTGATTCGCGCATTTAGATTCCGAAACAAACGCATAAAAGTTTTGAAAATAACTTAATGTGGCTGTTAGGATGAAAGTACGGTAGCACATAGATAATAAGGGGGTTGACTGAAAGACTGGGTCAGTCAGTGGAAAGATACCCATACTACCGGCCTTTCTTCCTTGAATCGCTTCCCAGTGTATGGCCCACCAGCAAAAGTCCAGTGGTTTCGTCAGCGATCCCGCTTTTCATGTATTTACTCACTCCCCGTCCATTGGGACAAGTCCCAAGGACTTATTGGGGGTACAACATGTAGCGCTCAACAGTTAACATAGAAAATATTTGAAAGCGTCATTCAACATCTTCGATTCATTTGCTGCTTTTCTGACACGGTTTCACTGTACAGGTAGCAGTCAACTTCGTCCTCGACATTGTTAAGGCAGACAATCTTCATACCGCTTCCGGAAGTCTGTTCAACTTTCTGGTGCAGATTACATTGATCGCTACATGCATGCACATTCCGCAGTCCAGTTTGAGACCATGAATCCAGGTATTAACGTCGCGCCTCGTTTATCGGGATGCACGATGTTGCACTTCTGATGGCACAATCTAATTTTATACGTCCGGTGAGTGATTAGTCCTATCAGGCCGCCCTTCTCATTAGCCCTCAGTGTTGCCCCCAGAGCTACCGATAGGAGGTTAAGAGTAGGTTTGACCACTATCAGCAATTTCATAGTCGAGTGGTCACCTGGCCAACTATTCTGCCTTCTCCAGCTTGCACATCAATTGGCACCAAGCTTTGCAGTTCTTAAGAGGATGTTCCACCACAAAACTGTCCAAATTTGTATTCGCATGGCATTTAAATTTTCATGTGAATGACCTGTAATCAGTGACCTCAAATAAGGTTTCTGCATGCCAATACTTTCCATGTGTTCCGCATTGTATTCAATAACAAAAGTCCTTTCTATTCAAAAGCGATTGGTATTTCCTCGCGAAACTCTGAAGTTGAGGTCTGTTTTGCAGCTAGTAATATTTGTTTTGATCTATTGTCCTTCTGATAGCGGAGACAACACCATGATTGTCTTTTCTGTAGAATTTGAAATTGCACTAATGTTAAGCTATTCACGAGTGTAGCAGCTATTACACAGCCCAACTCCAGACCAAGACTAGAGTCTGCAGTTGTAAATGGTCATGTACAAGGAATAAAACCAATTGCATTATGTTTTTTTTTTGATTTTAATCCTGTTTTTATTCAGATACATCACGTTTTGGCGAATTTCTGTTCAAATACTTAGGCTGGTGGACAACCACGTCTTTGCAAAGATGAAAGGGAAATTTGTAGAAAGTGGGACCAATGTTTCTGAATTGAGATGCAGAATTCAAGGGATCATAAAGTCGTTCATCCAGTCGAAACAATTCCAACTCATCCTTCTATCGCTTCCATTAATAATGTGACTCCTTGCAATGTAGAGTTTACTGGAAAATATTGGATCACTATCCTGCCCTATCTCGGCCGCACGCTAGCCATCGTAACTTGATCAACAACTATACACTTAAAAATGTACAATACGCTTCAACATTTCGAGAGGTAGCTTTCCCAAACGATGACTCTTAACTCGTTGTGAAGGGGATTCAAGAATCGATTTTTCAACCTTATTGAATTTCAATAATTATCCTGTTACTAGAATCAAATCTTCCACATTCAAGGCCATCGTCGTAGACGAGCACTGCAAAGGTGCTCATTCAGCTGATCCACATCTACAGCTGATATTAATAGCAGTCCTTTAACATGTAACGAACTGACTTATTCGTTTTGACTTTGGATGCATGCCTATTCTGCAAACTCGTGTTTCTTTTGCAGTGAATAGAAGTAAGATGAGGTAGACATGCATATTACTTCTTTACTCTAGGATCAGGTAACAGCAAAACTGAATATAATCATGTTCATCCAAAAATCACCACGCATACGCATACGCTGAAACGAGACACGAATGCCTGAAACTGAAGAACTGACAACAACTGTAACCCACTTCGACGGCAGTTTGGAGGATAGAAGAGAGGACTGCTTCATCGTTGGGATCTGCGGTGGCTCTGGAAGTGGTACAACCACACTGGCCGAAAATATCATAGAACGGCTGAATCACAAAGCCGTAGCTGTTCTGAGCATGGACTCTTATTACAGGGTAAGTTTGGTTTCTCAGTATTTACTTCTGAAACACCGCTGTGTGACAGCATTCATTGAGTGATCTCGCATCGGCAACTAAATTCACCAATTTGATACTCAGTTAAGAAGGTCAGTCAGTTAGCTAACAATGCAATGTTGGGTTGACGTGGTTGACCGTGGTTGCCTAATGAACCGCGAGTCTTGCACTAAAAATGGATTCTTGCACTGATTCAACAAGCTCCTCATTTGGCTCTTGGTCAATCTTTCGTCATATCACCTGAATGAGTGTGATAGGCGTTAGAAGGTTTACACAGGAGCAGATCACTTGGCTTAGAATCTTTTGGCTTGCCAACAGGTCCTTCCTGAAGAAGATAAAGCTCTGGCTCGGGAAGGTCGTTTCAATTTCGACCACCCTTCCGCAATTGACTGAGACCTGCTCTTCTAGCACTTTTCCCGCCTGAAGCAAGGGAAGAGTATTGATGTTCCTGAATATGACTTTACCACCTACTCCCGTACGGCCGAAACCCCCACTATTTGTGGAGCCAAAGTTGTCATTTTCGAGGGCATCATGGTCTTCAGCTTTGCAGAACTACTAAAGGTATGCTTGAAACAAGATCAAGGGATAATGACTCCTTCTATTTCCAATGGTATTTTTAGTTGATGGATTTAAAAATTGTCGTCGATGCCGATGCGGATTTGCGCCTGTCTCGACGACTCATGCGGGACATCTGCCATCGTGGTCGCAGGGTGGAAGATGTTATTTGCCAGTATCAGAACTTTGTCAAGCCTATTTATGTCGACTTCATCGCTCCCAAAAAGTCTATTGCCGATATCATCATTCCCTGTGACAAATCCAATCCTGTTGCAATCAACTTGATTATCAGCATTGTGGCAAATCGTCTGAATGAGCGTTTGAGACAACGCTGACGCAAGTCTCATTTTTTCAACAAGATTTCTTCCTAAGCGCTCGATGGGAGTTCAATGTTTGATTAATTTTTATTTGGGCGAGGATTAAAATCTTTTTCATTTACTTTTGGGGGCTTTTTATGCATTTTATACGGATTATGGTATTTATAAACAGATTTTCTTGCTTTTGTCGCATCTGTGGATAATCACCTAGTCTGTTTTAACTAGTACGAAAGGGGAAAATGGTAGGGAGACCTAGAACGGCAAAAGTGCCCTGCACAGGACAGCCCGTTCGAGAACAACATGCTCGAATCAGTACAGTTGATCCAGCATTCTTCTAACCTGACAACGTATCACCCCCTCATCTCTCTAATTTAACCAAATCAATCTTTACCGATCGAGGTCTCAAGTCTGAGCAGATCTACTAAACTACTATCGCGTAGTGTCAGATTCTGCAGACAAACTTCTTTAGCTGCTGACTACCTTGGCTCAGACAGCAGATGGGGCTGGAACATTTGTTGGGCTTTTACTGTGGGCACTGCAATCGTGCCTCAGTGTCCTTGTGCTCTCGGGTTCGTATTTGGCATCAGAGAAGCATAATGTTGGTCAGAGAAATCAAGTAGGTAAAGCCATCCAATAAAAGTGGGAGAGTTTCTTGGAAAGCAAACTGGAGCTCACTGCAAAGTAGGGTTGGTTCAATCTCTGAATAAGAGATGTCGGGATTCAACTCTAGTAGTCGTAGAATATACCTCTCAGTTTGAAGGACAATTCTCGCATGAAAGCTCGCATTTCACACACACACACACATGCACAAAAACTAATAGTGGTAAAGGAGGCTCATCTTTGTTCGCTCAATTCATTATTTACCATCCAAAAATACTAAGACCGGCAGCTGATCCTACTTGTGTGAATTTAAATTCATTAAACGAGTGACTCAAACCACAATGTGTATAATAGCAATGCAGCTATGCTGTAAAGTGACGGAAAAATCCAGGCGATGCATTTAATGGAAAGTCCAAATGATATCAGTAAAATGAAGGGGCACAACTGTGGCAGGCGTGTGAGTGCGCATATCACCCAGAATTCATTCATCTGCCAATTGCGCTTGCCAACTTGATCCGGCCACTGCGAATCAGGACTGACTTTGTATCGTAAGTTGTCGATTAAGCGCCCAGGCTGTAGACTTCACTTGCTGATGGGGACTCTAGTCAGCCGATCTGATCAACTCGGATGGGTCTGATTGCGTATTTACGCTGATTGTCTTGTGATGTACTATTATGATTAATGCCTACCACCTCTGTCCATTAAAGAACCAATTCATGGTCTAAAGCGTCACTAAATATTTCACAATGTGGCAATTACTTTGTGGCTTTACGCATAGATCCTAGTACACTTATAATAAAACCTTGAAGGCAATGATGCGAATCACGTACTTTTCTCCTTCGCATTCAACTTTCAGTGGTCTCGATTCAGGTTACAGTCGTACCGATTCGTTAACTTGGTACTGGGACACATTTTACAGCGCGCAGGGAAATTATGGGAATTCGTGTTCTCATTTTCACATCGGAGGGTCGCCTGGAGACCAGAGGAAACATCAACCATCAGACTATTTACTATGGGCTCGCTTTATTACAGGGATCAAATTAACTCCAAAGTTTTGCTAAACAAAGGAACCAATCTAGAAGCATCCGGAAGGATAATGCACATCATCTGATTACTGGTGCGCACCTCATCTTCAATTAAAATTTTAGTGGAATTCAAGTGGCAGCGGTTTCCTAACCGTCGCACTGGCAAAGGAAATTCCCAGCTCATGGCGTTCAGCTTTCACTTATTGCGCTTTTGACGAATGGAGCGAATTCCGGCAGTGCATTACTCCAAGAACGGTATTTTGCAGAAGATGCTATTGAGAGGACTGACATTCATCTTGTCCCTGCTAGAATGTGTTAGACGCTTTTAGGAGAAGGTCTTTTTCAACAACCTCCATTCAGGCGAGCCATGAAATCATCAAGAAACATGGGATGGCAGCATATAAAGCTTATTAAATACCTAGTAATTCTGACCTATTCTTAGCCAGATGAAGCAGCAATTGTATGCATTAAGATGTACAAGAACATTCTACTGCAATAGAAGAAGTAGCGAATGCTACTTACGAAAGTCGACTGACTTGACTCATGCTCAAATGTACTTGCATCACTAACGAAGTAGGGCCAACGTTCTTAATGTGCTCCATACCAAACCAGTTCTATTCGAAATCAAGAATGACAAATCGCAAGGAGAACACTCCTTTCCCTGTTCTACCCTTCGCAACATTCATATTCGGCCCATTTGGCAGTTAAGAGATTTTACTTCCCTTCCATCATAACGAATCTCAAACACGAAGCATCTTGGCTGTGAAGCTGATGCAGTCACTCAAGTGAAAACTTCAATCGTTTATGTCAAAGATGCCAGGTAGTCCATGTTGACCACTCTCCTTCGCAAGCCACAAGCAAACATATGTTCACCTGCTATTAATAAGTTAATGCTGGCTTTAGTCAACTAAACATTTTTACACTGGACTAAGTTAGAAATAAATTTACTGAATGTGCGCAATAACCAGCTTATTTTGCGTCACATTGAATACTGTTGGTCTTGTTCATACTTAAACATTATTAGTTTCCTGGTAGGCTCTCATTTATCCCAGGACACCGAGTTGGTAAGGATGGATGAAGCACTCTTTGTTGAACTCTAAAGATGTCAAATTCATCATTTTTTGCCGCTTAGTCGACTTAGTCGTGGCAGTTAGCACAGGTGATCAGGTGGGTATGAAATCAGGTGATTTGGGACTCCCAAGAAATGCTTCAAGTTGCTTTAGTCTTACTCTGATTCCACTATCAATGAAATGGTGGTTGATACTGGACAAAACGCCAATTTCGTTACCCGGGACATTTGCATTGACTGTTTTATAAATGATCGGCAGGCTGCTTAGTGTAACAACGGTGGCTCTATCCAACTGTTCAGGTAATAATTCTAAGATCCAGTATTTGAAATGACTACTCAAAATAGATAAATATTGTCCTCATCCCGAATACATGACTCTGAGCATACAACCTCTTCTCAAACTCTGCTTACTTTGATCAGCAGAGTCTGTAGACATTAGAGAGGATGTAAAGCTCGACAGTGGTCGGGATAGGCTGAGTTTCACTTTCCTGAAAAAAACGTAGATGTTGAGGCGAGCTCCACACATGGTCAGAAAAATACTGCTTGATGCGGAAATTCGCATTCCAACAGTTCTGAAATCAAAAGTCGTGATTTGATTGCCAGCCTCACTGAAATCTTTTTTAGTTGGCAAATGGAAATAGCTACAACAAGAATCTAACTGTGAAAAACATCTTGGCGAGGGAGTAATTTAGCATTCGTGACATCAGATAACACAGATTTGAAATTCATCCATGCGAAGCTTGTTTGGATCGGTGAAAGACGAATGAGGTTTAAGAGCTGGAAGCAACAGAATGATCTGGGCGAGACCTCTTCAAATGGTGACATTGCATTAACATTGCATCAGGCTCCACTCGCTGATGAGTTTGATGATTTGATTTACTTAAAGATAGATAACATTGTTTTAGCTCGAAATCACTAGAATCAAATCGTCCACATTCAAAGCTGTCGTCATAGAAGAGCACTGCAAGTTGTTCATTCAACCTGTCCACATCTACAGCTGATATTAAGAGCAGTCCTATTACATATAACGAGCTGTCTTATTCGTTTCGACTTCTTTTGGATGCCCATCATGCAAACTCGTGTTTTTCCGCAGTGAAAAGAAGTAAGATGAGGTGGACCTTCATATTTTCCCTTAATTCTAGGAACAGATTACAGCAAAACTAGACTCCCGACCGTCTTCTTTTCACCTGGGATTGAAGTAGCACTTGGTTAAACGGAAAAATCAGTTTTCCGAGTACGAGGAGGGGTACACAAATTTAATAAAAGCCTGGTGGTCAAACCTACTCTCAACCTCCTTGTGGTCACTATCGGTAATTCGGCAACCGGTAACAACGCTGGGGGCTAATGAGGTGGGGACTGCAAAATAGGGCTAATCACCCAGCGGACGTACAAAATTAGGTTGTGCCAGTAGAAGTACAACTTCTCAAGGCCTGTTAAACGAGGCACGACGTACATACCTAGATTCATGGTCTCAAACTGAACTGTGGTAAGTGCGTGCATGTAGCAACGAATAGAATTGCCGCCAGAAAGTTGCAAAGACTTTTGCAAGCGATATAAAGATTGTCTGCCTCAACCAAGTAGAGGATGGACGAGGTGCCAATACGAAGTTGAACTGCTAACTATACGATGCAAGCATGCCAGAGACGTGACCATAGAACTGGAAATGCCATTAAACGCCTGTACTGCCTTCTATGTTGACTGTTGTGCGCTACTTGTCGTAGAAGCTATTGGCAAGTCTGTTGTACCCCCAATGAGTATTAGGGATTTGCCCCAATGGGTGGGGAGTAAATAAATAATAAGACAACAACAAAAACCTACTGTCAAGCACATTTCTCTTTTCTGAGCATCTGCCTACGCAGTGCATAGTCTTGCGATCTCGGCCTAAAGGCAGGCGCCCACACCTATTGCTCAAGCAGTGAATGAGACAAGTCTTCAGCAAACAGACTAGGTGATTCTCCATAGATGCGATAAAAGCAAGAAAAGCTGTTTACAACTACCACAATCCGTAAAAAATGCAACAAAGCCCCCAAGTGTAAATGAAAAAAGATTTCAATCCTCGCCCAAATTAAAATTAATCAGACATTGAGCTCTCATCGAGCGCATAGGAAGAAATCTTGTTAAAATTTGAGACTTGGCTCAGCGTTGTCTCAAGCGCTCCTTCAGACGATTTTCCACAATGCTGATAACCAAGTTGATTGCAACAGGATTGCATTTGTCACAGGGAATGATGATATCGGCAATAGACTTTTTGGGAGCGATGAAATCGTCATAAATAGGCTTGACAAAGTTCTGATACTGGCAAATAACATCTTCCACCCTGCGACCACGATGGCAGATGTCCCGCATGAGTCGTCGAGACAGGCGCAATTCGGCATCGGCATCGACGAAAATTTTTAAATCCATCATCTGAAAATACCATTGGAAATAGAAGCAGTCATTATCCCCTGATTTTGTTCCCATATTTACTCTATTGACGTTTCAAGCATACCTTTAGTAGATCTGCAAAGCTGAAGACCATGATGCCCTCGAAAATGACAACTTTGGCTCCACATTATAGTGTGGGTTTTGGCCGTACGGGAGTGGGCGGTAGAGTCATATTTAGGAACATCAATACTCTTCCCTTGCTCTAGGCGTGAAAAGTGGTAGAAGAGCAGGTCGCAGTCAATTGCGGAAGGGTGGTCGAAATTGAAACGACCTTCCCGAGCCAGAGCTTTATCTTCTTCAGGAAGGACCTGTTGGCAAGCCAAAAGATTTTAAGCCAAGTAATCTAGCCCTGTGTAAACCTTCTAACACCTGACACACTCATTCAGGTGATATGACGAAAGATTGACCAAGAGCCAAATAAGGAGCTTGTTGAATCAGTGCAAGAATCCATTTTTAGTGCAAGACTCGCGGTTCATTAGGCAACCACGGTCAACCACGTCAACCCAACATTGCATTGTTAGCTAACTGACTGACCTACAACTCATTCGGTGAATTGTTCTTAACCGAGTATCAAATTGGTGAATTTAGTTGCCGATGCGAGATCACTCAATGAATGCTGTCACACAGCGGTGTTTCAGAAGTAAATACTGAGAAACCAAACTTACTCTGTAATAAGAGTCCATGCTCAGAACAGCTACGGCTTTGTGATTCAGCCATTCTATGATATTTTCGGCCAGTGTGGCTGTACCACTTCCAGAGCCACCGCAGATCCCAACAATGAAGCAGTCCTCTCTTCTATCCTCCAAACTGCCGTCAAAGTGGGTTACAGTTGCTGACAGTTCTTCAGTTTCAGGCATTCGTGTCTCGTCTCAGCGTAAGATGATAGAACCTTGCAAAAGCGATGTAAAAGATGAATTCTTCCCTGACTCCAACGACAAACTGACTACAGAAAACTGTGCAGTGAGTTTTCGAATGCTTATTCAAGTGAAGCACACGACAACGTGATTTCCTCAAATACTACAGCTTCCAAATCAAATTTAAAATGTAAATTTGATATTTTCAAATAGAGCAAATTTTAGTTTTTTGATAGTTTCAATTGCACTGTAAAAAAACTCGAGTTCCCATGATGGGCATCCAACCACAGTCAAATCAAATAAGACAAATCGTTATACCTAAAAGGACTGCTATTAATATCAGCTGTAGATGTTCATGATCATCTACAACTGCAGACTCTAGTCTTAGTCTGGGGTTGGGCTCTGTAATAGCTGCTACACTCGTGAGTAGCTTAACATTAATGTAATTTCAAATTCTACAGAAAAGGCAACCATGGTGTTGTCTCGGATATCAGAAGGACAATAGATCAAAACAAATATTACTAACTGCAAAACAGACCACAACAGGTTCAATAGCAACAATCGAAGTAAACGTCAAAGTATCTTCAAGACACAAAAGTTATCCGCAATAAAGTAACTTTCAAATAAGGCCTCGTTGAGGTGAAGATTATTCAGTTAAGTGGAAATTCTCATCTCTGAATTCAAATAATCCAATTTAATTTGTTATTTGTTTATTTACTTCTTCCTTTTAGGTATCAGACGGGCGAATATTTAGTAAACCTCTTCAAATCGCGGCTAACTTGCAGAATATAAAAAAATCGAGATTTTGCCAGCAGAAATATGTGTGAGGCTGTTCTGCAGTAAAGTAGCATTGCGTGAAATTTGTGCCTGGACCCAATCGCCTAGAAACAGCCACAGCTTCAGTTTTCCTCATCATTTCATAAGACAGAGAAACTCTCGTCGAAGGAGCGTTTGCTGAATCAAAAGTGTTTTGAAAAAGTAGGAGGACGGATCAAATCGTACAAAATATTGCACAACAGAAAATTGCAAAAGGACGGAGCTTTATTTGGGAACTACTAGGAAGCACAATAGAAACAGTCCCTCTGCTAATAGAGACATGTACTCATGATCAGAGGAGGTATCTGATAAAGAATCCCTTCTTAATGCGACTGCGTTCAACTCGACATTTCAACTTGTATCAACCAGCAGTCTCTTGTGTGCAAAATAAGATGTGTGAAATTCGAGGTTAATTAAGCACCCGCAACTCCAGTGAAGCCCTCCGCGATTGCGCATGTACGTCAGTCTTGAATTGTTGAACGCACGTGGTGAACCTCTAGTTCATATGACTGAGAAGCTTCGATAATAACTTCGCAAAGCAAATGTGGAGGGTCTGTTGTAACTGACTACATGGGCCAACTAAAATTTAGACAGCCGATTGGGCGGACCTTATGTTTACTTACAAAGCTACTAGTAGCAACCTTAAATATTGCTAACTGCATGAGGCTCAATAAAATAGAAACAGCCACAGCATGTCTTGATGCCATGTTGCACGGATGGTCATCATAGTTGATTGCTGTGTTACCTGTAAGAGGTGACTTGTTCGAGCAATTTTAGACAGATGCTCAGAGGTTAGAAGAAGCGACAGCCCTTCAATCAGAGAAGTACAGCAATGAACAAACTATATGTCTGTGGACAATACAATTTAAAGCCGATTCGTTACCAGGCAATTTCATTGATGATTCAATTTTTAATTTGAATTTCATTTCCCTAATTTGTTGTGATATAAATGTACCGAAGTTCCAATATGTCACCTGCACTTCAAATTAATGAGCGAATCAGCCTTAGAGCTTCCAACAAATGTCTCAAATTGAGACTGTTGAAAATTGATTAAAATGGAGGAAAGTACATGAATCGTATTGCAACCTTCAAGTTATAAAAGTAAAGCCACATTTAGTGACGATTTAAATAATGTTTTAATTCTTTTAATGAATAAGTGGGAAGCAGTGGACGAGAGAAAAAATATTAATGTAAATACGCTATCAAGCCCATCCGACCTGATCCAATCGGTTGAGTAGAACTTCCATTAGCAAGTGGCGTCAACAAACAATCAAGTCTGATTTTAGTAGGAAGATCAAGTTGGCAAGCGCAAATGACAGGTGAATTGTGCACTCTCATGGCTGCCCCAATTTCGCCCCTCCAAATTGCCAATTTCATCTTGGACATTCCATTAAATATACCGCCTGGAATTTTTGGTCAGTTCACAACATAGCCTCACTGTTGTTCTACACACTACCCTTTTAATGTCTTCGTGTGTATCTTCCATATTTTCCATTGATTTGTAGGTTTGAACTCCGACGTCTCTCAGTATGTTATTGCGGACCAAGTTCATCTCGATCATTTGTGGTTAGTTGTGGATATAATTTATGCATTATTGACCTCTGAGCTCGTTAGCGCCTAGATGTAGCGGAATTGAAGCACTATCGACAACAACTTCATTATTAGCACTACTCATTGGTTGAAAGTGGTCTATCAGCAGTTAAGTTTTCACAAACGGGTGGCAATTTGATTGGCAACGGAAATTGGAACACCCAGACTACGGCGACTGATGTGCCCTTATGGTTCGACCCCGTTTAATATGCATTCAAATGCGATTTAAAAATAACTAAAAATACGTGGGACGTAGTGTTAAATTTCTACATTCTAGTTCACGCCGAATGCAATTTAAATACCTCACAGAGATTGGAGAATGGGGGAATTTGCCTTGAACTCCAATTTCGTCACCCTTGGGGGCATTTTGGTCTAAAGTGTGGGCCGAAAAATATTAAAACTGGTCCTAGATTTAGAGCTAGTTGTTCCTCCTCCTCCAGCTAACTTTCCGATAGTTTAGTGACTGAGAAGCTTCGATAATAACTTCGCAAAGCAAATGTGGAGGGTCTGTTGTAACTGACTACATGGGCCAACTAAAATTTAGACAGCCGATTGGGCGGACCTTATGTTTACTTACAAAGCTACTAGTAGCAAACTTAAATATTGCTAACTGCACGAGGCTCAATAAAATTGAATGGTGAACGTTAGAATGTTGTTCAATCATGGCTACTTTTGTCAACAACCATTGGGGGTTTAAATTGTACTTGCGGGGATGTGATTCACTGTATGAAAACGGCTCATTATCGTTTTATGCTGGTTTGATTTATATGCGTAACTCATGGTTGCCCCGAAATAGTCTTCTTTGTCTCTTGGCTTTAATTTGAGCTGAATTATTACCTGCATACGTAGTTTTTTAGCAGGCGCACTTTCGAAATCTTACACGCTGTCAGTTGCCAGGTCTTCTATTGACATTACCACCACATACTGAACATCAAAATTTATACATCAGAGCAGGAACTGAAAGTACTTTATGATAAAATTTGACCTAGAATCTAATAATAATAGTGGATAATTGAAGGAGATTACTTGTTTGCAGATTTCTGAAGTTTCATTCCATGTCATGGGTGTGAAGATCGCTGGTGGACGACAATACAAATCCACACATGATGGGATATCACGAACAAGCTCAGCTTCTATGTCTATCGTCTTGATTCACCAGGATAAGTCTTTATGATAATGCGTTTACTTAAAGATTAAATTGTTACAGATCTTTACCAATTTTCATTACCCTTTCTCAATACAAATGGACATGAAAGCCCATATTCATAGGTTTTCTCATAGGTATTGACCTTGTCGGTGAGTTGATTCACCATGCAGCCTGTCAAACATGAAATCGTTATCATTTTTCTTTCATTTGTGGCAGGATAACACACCCTGTATTCGGCATAGTCCTTTTTACAAATCTAGCAGACCCTCGACAGTGCCTCGCATTTTGGGGCTTTAAAGTACCTCACTGAGTTTGGAGAATTGGGCGATCCACCTTGAACTCCAATTTTGTCTCCCTTGGGGGCATTTTAGTATAAAAAGATGGCCGCAAATTTTAAGACTGGTCCTAGAATTAGAACTAGTTGCTCCTCCAGCTAACTTTAGATGCAAAAAGAGGGCTAGCATCATGAAATCAAGGCCTATATTTAACGAAACCATCGCAAATAGCACCCCATTTTTCCCGTCAATAGAAAACCAAAAATTGTCGGTTTCAATTAGTACGAAAAGGGAAAATGGTAGGGATACTTAGAACGGCGAAAGTGCTATGCACAATACAGCCTGTTCGTAAACATCAAGTTGGACTCACTGCTATCTGCGATCCTCTGACGAAGCCTCCTTCGCCACCAACCATTATATTCTCGCAAAAGCTCTCTTCCCTTCAGTACAGTTGATCCAGTATTCTTCTAACCTGACAACATTTCACTCTTCACCTCTCTAATTGGACCAAATCGTGATTTACCGATCGATGTCTCACGTCTGAGCAGATCTATTGAATCACAATCAATTACAATTCAATTGCAAAAGGTGCTTTCTATTCAAATGCGATTGGCATTTCCTCGCAAAACTCTCAAGTTGAAACAAGCTTTCCATATCCTCTTGAGCATGGTATCTTCAACAACTGTGTGATAGCAATGATGACCACAATGCAATGCTTCATTTTCTAAAAGATAAATAACAGTGTTTTAGCTCGAAATCACTGGAATCAAATCATCCATATTCAAAGCTGTCGTTATAGACGAGCACTGCAAAGGTGTTCATTCAACTAGTCCACATCTACAGCTGATATTAATAGCAGTCCTTTTACATGTAACGAACTTACTTATTCGTTTTGACTTTGGATGCATGCCTATTCTGCAAACTCGTGTTTCTTTTGCAGTGAAAAGCATTAGGAAGAGGTGGAACTTTACATTACTCCTTGACTCTAGGAAGAGGCAACAGCAAAACTGAGTGCAATCATGTTCCTCCAAAAATCACCACGCATACTTTAAATGGATTGCAGATGCTGCTCCTAATACTACGAATCAGAGGCAGTTGAATGTGGAAGAGTACAGTCGTTACATTGCTGCAATTTCCACTGAACGGCAAACAACTTACTAGACATTCAATGCAATGCTTTGAGCATTTAACGCATTGCAGCTGAGATTCTTGAACTCCTGATGATTTGACCAAACTTGTCAAAGTAATGCTGGTCTGCCTGAATTTTTTACTTCTCCGAAACAATATCTTAGTAAATATGCAATTGAAACTATCAAAAACTGCAATTTCGCCTTTATTTGAAAGATTCAAATATACATTTTAAATTTGATTTTGGTGCTGTAATAGTTAGGGAAATGTCTTTTTTGTTTTAAGTCAGTAAATCACCTAATCGTGTGCTTCACTTGAATAAGCATTCGAAAACTCACTGCATGGTTTTCTGTAGTCAGTTTGTCGTTGGAGTCAGGGAAGAATTCATCTTTTACATCGCTTTTGCATTTGGCACTGTAGAACATTTTCGATTCGGGATCATGAATGACTACTTTACTTGGAGTGTGCACGACTCGAGTTGAATTCTCTCCTATGCCATTTTTGTTTGCCAGATTGAGCTTCCTACTGCCAGTCGGATCTTGCTCCGTCAATTAATAAAAATTTGGTCGCAAAACGTAAAGACTCCACTTGCTATTGGTAGCAGTACTCATCCGATCAGACCTAGGGGGTTCAGAGTCTATCTACGCTATTTTTCTGCATTTTCTAGTCTTCGGCTTCCCACTTGCTCATTCACCAGTGTACTTGTGTTAGAATTTAGTGGCAATGATCTGTACCTTCAACTTTTATGATCAACTTCAAATGTTATCGTCTATTTAAGACTTTGGTTTGAACTCTAGACGGCGAATATGCTCAATTATACGAAGTCCGGTTGTCGCGCTGAACCTCAACACAAGTTTAATTATTAATAAATGGCTTTATTAGCAAGTCGGCTTTAAATAGACATTGTGAGGTAGAGATTCGGTTTAGCCCTCATACGACGCAGGTTGTCAAGCCATTTAACAAAAGTGGGAGAGTTTCTTGGAAAGCAAACTGGAGCTCACTGTTAGGCAATGCTGGTTCAAACTCTGAATAAGATTTCAACCATTCCAGTTAGCACTGGAGGTTAAACATTTGCATGAGCGTCAATTTCATTGTGGGTTTGTCCATTTTGAAAGGGAAACCATCTTGGAGAATGAGAATTAAAAATGTCGTGTCTCATTAAGTGTTCATCTTGACCGTCTGCAGGTAGGTCGGCTGAGGCAAAGTAGCCTTTACTTCACTGTCAAAAATCGACTGACTGCACGCACATTGAAATGCATTCACATCGCTTTTGAGGTAACGCCTGCCATCCTGGACTTGCTGCGGACCGCATAATATCCACTTGGAATCCAGAGTAGCACAGAGAAAACAAATAACTCCTTCAGTAGCCTCAAGATTTGCAATTTTCATAACCAGTATATTGGGCTCGCTGTTTTACATTCAACTATACTCCCCAAAATATCTGGATTAGCTGGTTAACGTAGTCACTTAAGTATGAATTTCAATCTCTCCAAGTAGTTTTTGAAATTCATTCCCCTGAGTAAGTCTTAAAAGATTGTCTGTTCACCATCCATTATCAGAGCCAAGAGGTGTCATCAAACACCGCGAGTAAGCAGAAACCCGCTGACATCATTGAATTCTCAGTCTTGAATGAGAACTCTGAGGGTGGAAATATTCTCCCTAACCCTTTGTCAAGCTACTGCTGGGAAGCCGCCATTTTGCGCTTCGATGAAGTGCGGTACGATAATGAACCAACAAGTGAGGGAATCAGGGCTTTTTTATAGAAACCAACCTGTTCTATGTGGAGCATGGTTAGAAGATTGTAAATGCCATGCCGCACCTAATTATTTGGGGTACTTGATGTTTTCTTCTCCAGTGGAGGCACATATGCAAGATATTTACGTTTAGTAGATGTGAACAAGCCCTCAGGTCAATCGTTCACTTAACGAATCTAATGACGGAATGATCTGATCGAGATCTACTCAAAT
Organism: Moniezia expansa; assembly: GCA_019097775.1. Taxonomy (NCBI): domain Eukaryota; kingdom Metazoa; phylum Platyhelminthes; class Cestoda; order Cyclophyllidea; family Anoplocephalidae; genus Moniezia; species Moniezia expansa. The sequence goes on along the minus strand of JADFDV010000313.1, from coordinate 37,209 downwards.
GGTGACATTCTCTCCTTCAAAGTCGCCACTAGACTCCCGTTCGTATTCATTCTACCTAGAATCGTAGTAGCATTTGGTCAATCGTGCAATTATCAGTACAACTGCTGCATAAGTAAATGCATAAGTGACTTCAAATAAGTAATCTTCTCGAATGTCAAACTGTCTCTCCCACCGGATAATTTTCCAGTCATCAGTTCATCCAGGACTCAATGCCTTTCATTTTCAGGTCAGACCTAACTGGCCAATCAGGAGACGATGAGGATTAGTCAGATAAGTGACCTTCAAACGAAACTCCAGGTATATATTCGTGAGAAACAGGGGATTGGCTCACTGTACTTTGGTAACATTTGCGGCAACGTGATAATTACCAAGCTTTTCTCGATGAAATCATCAGTTGCGCTAGAGATTTATGAGAACGTGCGTCCATGGAGTTTCGGCTGCTCTGCAATGCTCTCTGTGGACGATCTTAATTTTGTCTGGACAACATTGCAGTGTCAATGGTGTCATTTGAGGATCATTTACCACAGGCTCGCATGTCAAGAATCAGCTGGGCCAACAAAGGGTGTGAAGGCAGCAAGGCAATCAGTTGTGATTTCTTCTGTTCGGCCCCGTCATCACTTTCACAGCCTGACACGTCTCATCAAAGCTATATTATCGGTGGAGGTGGGAAGTCAATGGCGTCAAAGATCGTACAGAGGAGTGTGCGGGAACCATGCAAGTGATGTGCTGCGGTATATACTTTATGCTGCTGATGACGACATCTACCACTTGCACATACGTGGAGTGGCATCTTCACGTCCAGCAAAGTGGGTGAGTGTGATTTTCGCCAAAGGTCAATCCCAACTCTACAGAAGGCTTGATGACAGTAGTGAAGTGGAGAGTGAGAATGATTCCTCTATTTCCAACTGCCTTGATTGGCAACAGAGAAAGGATGTAATGGAAGCGAATAGGCGCTGGTATAACTACTACGGTGGCGCTATGAATGAGACAGTGCGCCGCGAAGCAAAGACGCAAAAGCGAGTGAGATTTCCAAGTGGTCAACCTGTCACCAAAGTCTTCCATCTCATAGTGTATGCAGTTAGAAATCGTTGTCTTCGCAGAGATCATACGTGGACAGACGCCGCTCTTGAACGCATTAGACGAGCGAAAAGACCACGTCTCAAACTGGAAATCAGTGACACCGACGACGATGACACAGCCGATAGCGAGCGCTGATGAACGCCGTGTCGAAAGCGGTTCTCTGGACATGGAACATTAAATTAGGGATCCAAGGCAGCAATTTTCGGTTCACATTGACGGAAAAAATGGGGCGCTATTTGCGATGATTTTGTTAAATATATGCATTGAATGCAACTTATAATTGCAGCTCTTCAAATTTCAAAATCGCCTAGATTTGGCTGCATGCCATCTCACAAACTCGGTATTTGGAAAGCTTTAACAATGCTCTGGAGATTCAGGCAATTTGTGCTTCAATTTTTAACAATTTCAAGTAAAAAGAGGAAGTGGCAGCTATCCCACACGCTTGATCACATGGAATCAAATTTGGGATGTGACTGCTTAGCTGCTTACTCACGAACTTCAGAGATCAGAAGACTCTCGTCTCAAATTTGAGGAGAATAATTTTGAAGAAGACCATGGTGGGAAGTTGGTGTTCAATTCACTGAATATTACGACATTCAACCCGAAAACTACTGCAACTCATGGAGCTGGTAGTCCAAATGTGTTGGGCATTTATTTTTACATGTGCAGGCGTAATCGCAAGGCTGTGATGAGATACGTGACAGAAAATTCAAGCGACAGCTGAGCAACAGCTGCTGAAATGGCTAAATCGCATATGACACTACCCGAAATCCACGTGGACTCAAAGAATGATGTTGCTTCATAAAATTGCGAAGAGGAAGATCCACACCAAAGTAACCATTATAAGCACAAAAGGCCTCTGGTGCACACTTTTGCGCAGATTGGTGAATCGACTACGACTCGACAATGCAAACCGTGGCCTCTCCACACGCTCATCACCGAGCGCAGCTTTGTGTTCACGTTCAAAGCAAGCTTTCCAGCTGCTGGCAGTTTCGAGGAGATTCACGCAGACTTCCTCACATAGTTGTCGAAGAAACCTTGCTCAAGTGGATATGGAAAACATATTTCAACCTGAGAGTTTCGCGAGGAAATATTGGATTACTATCCTGCCCTATCTCGGCCGCCCGCTATCCATCGTAACTTGATCAACTACTATACACTTAAAAATGTACAATACGCCTCGACCTTTCGAGAGGTAGCTATCCTAAACGATGACTCTTAACTCGTTGTGAAGGGGATCCAGGATTCCATTTTTCAACCTTATATGGAATTTGAGGATATTTTTACATTTTGGGAAATTCCCGAGTCCATATTTATTAATTTATTAGTTCGTTGGATTACAGTACAATGCATTAATAGAAAACAGTGTGTAAATTGATGGCAGCATATTTCTTGCATCATTTTTTATGAGTGAGAAAAAGGTTAATTGGGCAGACGAAGTTCCCGGGATATGTTGTGGTAGAACCGGCTCTTGGATTATATCCACAGTGCAATTTATCCACAGTGATTGCTCCGGACTTCATAATTTAATCTGTGTCTGACGGGACCAACAATGCAGCTGCAGTTTGAAAACCTTCTTAACGCAGGATGTTGGTAAAATTGTCGCAAAAGCCTAAAATAGTTGTTTTTAAATGTGTGAGGATGTTTTGAAGTAATGACATAATTCATGGAAGAGTAGGAGAAACTGTAGAATAGAATCCGATCAACGATCACTGATCACTGCAAGCCACTGAGTTGCAGGCTGTAGCATAATGGTGTCTGCTTATTTTTACATTCCAACCCGCTGCGCTTACCAAATTGCTCATTCAAATTATCAAATGTGGAGCAATAACGGCAATGGCGACCAGTTTGAAATAACACTGATCATGACATTTCAGCTATGTAAAACCTTCAGCAAGAATGCAGGATTAATAGAAGCTCTGCTGGTGTCCGAGTGGTAAGAGTTAACTTACTCTGAAAGCTACTACCTCACGCCAAGTTTAATTCATCCCATTCTCTATTGATACCCAGGAAGCTTGCCATTCTTCGACTCGTAAGTCATCCTCCACTTTAAGGCAGCCTGAGAACTTTACAATTTCGCACAGTCTTCACCTGATTTGCAAGTGAAATCGCCCTCACTCATCGAAATACTGGCTGGTCATTATCAGACAAATTGCCCTACTTAAAACGTCCACAGTGCAGTCTGGTAATGTACCTTGTAAAACTATCCAGTAATAATGGAAGAATCTGATCGTTCATGATTCCTCTTGCACGAGCAGAAACCAAGCTTATACATGAGTACTGCGAGGTGTCCAGTCAATTCAAAATGACTTGCCGTCACGTCTTTGTAACAACTGATTTTTCACGAATAACTGCATTATTTTAGGCAAGTGCTTCAATGGCAGTATCTTTGACGGTCTTGGCGGTTAGAAGAATGACGTACTTGGTGTGGTTGTCGACCCCGAGAATCGCCTGCTCTTATGTTAACTGCCCACTCGCATCAACACCGCACCAACACCGCATCAGGCTTCACTCGCTGATGAGTTGGAACTGGTTTTTAATACGCGTCCGCAGCGCACTTGGGGTGAGATAGTTCGGAGACAAAGAAGGTAAGATTGAAAATACTACAAATTTACCTAATAACAACAATGACCACAATGCAATGCTTGATATACTAAAATGTAGATAACATTATTTTAGCTCGAAATGGCTAGAATCAAATCTTCCACATTCAAAGCTGTAAAAGCCCAACAAATATTCATGCCCCATCTTCTGCCAGAGCAAAGGAAGTCAGCAGCTAACGAAGGTTGTCTGCAGAATTTGACACTACGCGATAGTGGTTCAATAGATCTGCTCAGACTTGAGACCCCAATTCTAAGTATCTCTACCATTTTTCCCTTTTATACTTGTTAAAACAGACTAGGTGATTCTCCACAGATGCGACAAAAGAAAGATAATCGGTTTACAACAACCACGATCCGTAAAAAATGCAACAAAGCCCCCAAGTGTAAATGAAAAAAGATTTCAATCCTCGCCCAAATTAAAATTAATCAGACATTGAGCTCTCATCGAGCGCATAGGAACAAAACTTGTTGAAAAATTGAGACTTGGCTCAGCGTTGTCTCAAGCGCTCCTTCAGACGATTTTCCACAATGCTGACAATCAAGTTGATTGCAACAGGATTGCATTTGTCACAGGGAATGATGATATCCGCAATAGACTTTTTGGGAGCAATGAAATCGTCATAAATAGGCTTGACAAAGTTCTGATACTGGCAAATAACATCTTCCACCCTGCGACCACGATGGCAGATGTCCCGCATGAGTCGTCGAGACAGGCGCAATTCGGCATCGGCATCGACGAAAATTTTCAAATCCATCAACTGAAAATACCATTGGAAATAGAAGGAGTCATTATCACTTGATCTTGTTTCCTTATTAACTCTAATGACGTTTCAAGCATACCTTTAGTAGTTCTGCAAAGCTGAAGACCATGATGCCCTCGAAAATGACAACTTTGGCTCCACAAATAGTGTGGGTTTTGGCCGTACGGGAGTGGGTGTTAAAGTCATATTCAGGAACTTCAATACTCTTCCCTTGCTTCATCGGGAAAAGTGGTAGGAGACTAGATCGCAGTCAAAGGGAGGAAGGATGAAAAGACTTCAGTTAAAGAGAAATAGAGGCCCTTCGAGTTTGGTGCTGACTAATGTGCAGGCTGGTGAAGGCAGAATAGTTGAGCAGGTAACTATCCGAATATGAAATCGCTGATGGTGGTCAAGCCTATTCTCAATCTCCTCTCAATGCTGCTTTACTGCAGAACCGCCTCACACATATTGTATGTAGAGGAGGCGCCGAATCCTCTAGATGGTCCGCCATTACCATGGGAGATGCAGGAGAATCCTTTAGCGGTTTTACCAAAGAAATGCATCATTTGTGGTGTCAGTACCAGTTGCGGTGTGATTTGTCACGGTTTTTCCGTGCGAAGAGAATATGGAGGTTGGCAGCGTGGCGGAGCGTTCACTAGGGCATTCACCTCCCAAATCCTCCTTTGACTCTCCGTTTCCCATAATTCGAAGATTAAAATAAAGTCGATTTCTCCGAAACAGGCATTAGTCGTTTCAAATTCGAGCTCGAAAATTGATGCCGAAAATTTAAATGAATTTTTCAGAAACATTAACTTTATGATCAACTCAAACGCTTCACCTTAAAGGATATCCATTATTTTCTGATTAACCGCTCATTTCTCGCTGCTCGAAATTACTCTTACACTTGTACTTCCAGACTGCATTTCCATAGTTGAATAGATAGATAGATATCGGACATTCTCCGATTTCGGCGACTAAATCTGGTGGATGGTCAAACTGTGGAGTGATTTTAGGCATGCGAATCTCGCATCTGCAGCTGATATTAATAGCTGACTTATTCGTTTTGACTTTGGATGCATGCCTATTCTGCAGACTCGTGTTTCTTTTGCAGTGAAAAGAAGTAAGATGAGGTAGACCTGCACATTACTCCTTAACTCTAGGATCAGGTAACAGCAAAACTGCGTGCAATCATGTTCATCCAAAAATCACCACGCATACTTTAAATGGATTGCAGATGCTGCTCCTAATACTACGAATCAGAGGCAGTTGAATGTGGAAGAGTACAGTCGTTACATTGCTGCAATTTCCACTGAACGGCAAACAACTTACTAGACATTCAATGCAATGCTTTGAGCATTTAACGCATTGCAGCTGAGATTCTTGAACTCCTAAGCGCTCGATGTTTGATTAATTTTTATTTGGGCGAGGATTAAAATCTTTATCATTTACACTTGGTAGTTAGAACAGGTTAGATTGCTTTTGTCGCATCTGTGGAGAATCACCTAGTCTGTTTCCTGAAGACTTGTCTCATTCACTGCTTGAGCAATAGGTGTGGGCGCCTGCCCATAGGCCGAGATCGCAAGGCTATGCACTGCGTAGGCAGATGCTCAGAAAAGAGAAATGTGCTTGACAGTAGGTTTTTGTTGTTGTTTTATTATTTATTTACTCTCCACCCATTGGGGCAAATCCCTAGTACTCAATGGGGGTACAACAGAATTGCCAATATCTTCTACGACAAGTAGCGCACAACAGTCAACATAGAAGACCGTAAAAGCGTTTAACTTCGTATCGGCACCTCGTCCATCTTCTACATGGTTGAGGCAGACAATCTTCATACCGCTTGCAAAAGTCTTTGCAACTTTCTGGCGGCAATTCTATTCGTTGCTACATGCACGCACTTACCACAGTTCAGTTTGAGACCATGAATCTAGGTATGTACGTCGTGCCTCGTTTAACAGGCCTTGAGAAGTTGTACTTCTACTGGCACAACCTAATTTGTACGTCCGCTGGGTGATTAGTCCTATTTTGCAGTCCCCACCTCATTAGCCCCCAGCGTTGTTACCGGTTGCCGAATTACCGATAGTGACCACAAGGAGGTTGAGAGTAGGTTTGACGACCAGGCTTTTATTAAATTTGTGTACCCCTCCTCATACTCGGAAAACTGATTTTTCCGTTATAACCAAGTGCTACTACAATCCCAGGTGAAAAGAAGACGGTCGGGAGTCTAGTTTTGCTGTAATCTGTTCCTAGAATTAAGGGAAAATATGAAGGTCCACCTCATCTTACTTCTTTTCAATGCGGACAAACACGAGTTTGCATGATGGGCATCCAAAAGAAGTCGAAACGAATAAGACAGCTCGTTATATGTAATAGGACTGCTCTTAATATCAGCTGTAGATGTGGACAGGTTGAATGAACACCTTTGCAGTGCTCTTCTATGACGACAGCCTTGAATATGGACAATTTGATTCTAGTGATTTCGAGCTAAAATAATGTTATCTATCTTTTAGAAAATCAAGCATTGCATTGTGGTCATCATTGCTACCACATAGTTGTTGAAGATACCTTGCTCAAGTGGATTTGGAAAACTTGTTTCAATTTGAAATGCCAAACGCCTTTGAATAGAAAGGGCTTTTGTAATTGAATATTCTGCGAAACACATGGAAAGTATTGGCTTGGATGTGAAAGTTGTTCGCCCCAGTAGTAGGTTTCATCAAATAAAATTGCAGAATTCTTGTTTAGGGTCTCTGGTTACAGGTCATTCACGTGAAAATTTGAATGCCATGCGAATGCAAGTTTGGAAAGTGTTGTGGTTGAACAAGGCAAAATAGGGAAAAAAAATGAAGTAGAAGGGAAAAAATATTCCCTGAATTTCAACAGAAAATTTGTTAAGCAGGACGAAATCGGAAAGAGATGAAAGCAAGGCAAGAAGGAGGGATAAAGATGAAATTGCGACTCATGAACGGGCTGAATTCACTCATTTATATAACTTATAAAAAAGCATCGGTGGGGGCTATACAGATATGATTTTTACAAGTCAAATCAAGATACTTGCAGAGTGGAGATCTGCGCATCAATCATGAGAGAGTCGATTGGAATTTAGTGGCAGAGGACATCTTATCCTTCCCCATATCCACGGCTGCGACGATCGAAGTTGGAGTTGAGGAGTGCTTGTGATCATAAGGCGGCGAGATCAAGAAGAGCCGATCCAGAATCGTCAGCAGCGAGAAGGATTGTATGTAGAGGAGGCGCCAAATCCTCTAGATGGTCCGCTATTACCATGGGAGATGCAGGAGATTCCTTTAGCGGTTTTACCAAAGAAATGCATCATTTGTGGTGTCAGTACCAGTTGCGGTGTGATGTGTCCCGGTTTTTCCGTGCGAGGAGATCATGGAGGTTGGCAGCGTGGTGGAGCGTTCACTATGGCATTCACATCCCATATCCTCCTTTGACTCTCCGTTTCCCATAATTCGAAGTTTAAAATAAAGTCGATTTCTCCGAAACAGGAATTATTCGTTTCAAATTCGAGCTCGAAAATTGATGCCGAAAATTTTAATGAATTTTTCAGAAACATTAACTTTCTGATCAACTCAAACGCTTCAACTCAAAGGATATCCATTATTTTCTGATTAACCACTCATTTCTCGCTGCTCGAAATTACTCTTACATTTGTACTTCCAGACTGCATTTCCATAGTTGAATAGATATCAGATATTAAACTTATGACTTTGGCACATCACTCGGACACTCTCCTATTTCGGTGACTAAATCTGGTGGATGGTCAAACTGTGGAGTGATTTTAGGCATGCAAATCTCGCAGCTGAATATTCAGTTTCGAAATTCCAACTTCAATCCAAAGACATCCAAACGGCTGCCCATGCACATTTTCCCGGCATTGTCTACGTATGTCATTAGATAACCTGCCAAAGCACAAAGCTAGTGGAGCATCTTTGCCTCAGGTTTTCCATTGCACACATTCTTGTAAGGTGGATGGTATCGACAACGATGCTGATGAAATTTCTTGTGTCGAAGCTCCACTTAGAACATGTCGGTTTCTACAAAGAGCCTTGTTTTCATCACTTGTTGGTTTATTATCTCGTCGCAATTTATCAAAATGTACAACTATTTTCGATTGCATTCTGAATGGCATGATGTTGACATATGACGGAGACTATAAATTCAATGATGTCCGCTTGTTTCTGCCCACTCGCCCCGTTGAGGGTGTCTTACGGAACCTGATGGTGGGGCTATGATAACCAGGTTTAACTTAATTAATAGCAGGTGAACATATGTTTGCTTGTAGCTTGCGAAGGAAAGTGGTCAACATGGACTGCCTGGCATCTTTGACATAAACGATGCAAGTTTTCACTTGAGTGACTGCATCAGCCTCACAGCCAAGATGCTTCGTGTTTGAGATTCGTTATGATGGAAGGAAAGTGATATCTCTTGACTGCCAAATAGGCCGAATATGAATGTTGTGAAGGGTAAAACAGGGAGCACATTAAGAACATTGTCCCTACTTCGATAGTGATGCAAGTACATTTGTGCATGAGTATAGTCAGTCGAATTTTGTAAGTAGCATCTGCTACTTCTTCTACTGCAGCAGAATATTCTTGTACATCTCAATGTATACAATTGCTACTTCATCAGGCTGAGAATAGACCAACATTCCTGAGTACTTAATAAGCTTTATGTGCTGCCTTTCCATATATTTTGAAGAATCCCTGGCTTGCCTGAATGGAGATCGTTGGGAAAGAACTTCTCCGAAAAGCGTCTAACACATTCTAGCAGGGACAAAATGAATGTCAGTCTATTCAGTCCAGTTTTTTCTTCAGCAATTAAATTTTTCATTTATTTACTCACTCTTCACCCATTAGGACAAGTCCCAAGGACTTATTGGGGATACAATAGAAGTTCAAATAGCTTTTACGACTTGTAGCGCTCAGCAGTTAACATAGAAAACATTTGAAAGCGTCAATCAGCATCTCTGAATCATTTGCTGCTTTTCTGACACGGTTTTACTGCACAGGTAGCAGTCAACTTCGTCCTCGACATTGTTAAGGCAGACAATCATCATACCTCCTCCGGAAGTCTTTTCCACTTTCTGGTGCAGATTACATTGATCGCTACATGCATGCACTTTCCGCAGTCCCGTTTGAGACCATGAATCCAGGTGTTGACGTCGCGCCTCGTTTATCGGGCTGCACGATGTTGCACTTCTGATGGCGCATTCTAATTTTATACGTCCGGTGAGTGATTACTCCTATCCGGCCGCGCGAATCACTTTAGTTTTTATGCATTCGAAAGAGTTTGTTTACTTCCCAACGGTATCACTGACTGGAGACGAGGCTTCCCTCTTACAGGTAACACAGCAATCAACTATGATGACCATCGGTGCAACCGGGCATCAAGACATGCTGTGGCTGTTTCTATGCGATTGGGTCCAGGCAGGAAAATTATTGAAAGTCAGCGCTCTGAGCCACCCGTGCATGTTCAAAGTGGTAAGTGGTAGTTGTTATCGGTTGATGGGATGATAACCACGTTTTCTATGTTGCAGGATCACTGATGTCCATATGGTTGCATGGCTTTTCACTTTAATTTAAGTTCATGAAGTATCGTCAGTAGAAACGGCTTAATTGTATTGAATGAGAAATCACTAGATTTGTAAGAAAATCGGGAACTGTGTGGCCGAAATAAGGATGAAAGTAAGCCAAATAAGCTCATGGCTTGTGTTTGCTAAGTGACTTAAGGCTTAATCAAAGTACTTACTGCTAAACGTCTGGAATTTTGTGGCGTGATTTAAAATATTGTGAATTTTTTAAGATAGTGTGACTATTTGTTAATACTGGTTCGTGATTGTGATTCGCATTCAAATGCCAACTGGAGCAGCATTTCGAACCGAAATACCACATCATTCGAGGTACTGGGACACATTTTACAGCGCGCAGGGAAATTAAGGAAATTCGTGTTCTCATTTTCACATTGGAGGATCGCCTAGAGTTTCAATTTCGACCACCCTTCCGCAATTGACTGCGACCTGCTCTTCTACCACTTTTCCCGCCTGAAGCAAGGGAAGAGTATTGATGTTCCTGAATATGACTTTACCACCCACATCCGTACGGCCAAAACCCACACTATTTGTGGAGCCAAAGTTGTCATTTTCGAGGGCATCATGGTCTTCAGCTTTGCAGAACTACTAAAGGTATGCTTGAAACAAGATCAAGTGATAATGACTCCTTCTATTTCCAATGGTATTTTCAGTTGATGGATTTGAAAATTTTCGTCGATGCCGATGCCGAATTGCGCCTGTCTCGACGACTCATGCGGGACATCTGCCATCGTGGTCGCAGGGTGGAAGATGTTATTTGCCAGTATCAGAACTTTGTCAAGCCTATTTATGACGATTTCATTGCTCCCAAAAGTCTATTGCCGATATCATCATTCCCTGTGACAAATCCAATCCTGTTGCAATCAACTTGATTGTCAGCATTGTGGAAGATCGTCTGAAGGAGCGCTTGAGACAACGCTGAGCCAAGTCTCAATTTTTCAACAAGTTTTGTTCCTATGCGCTCGATGAGAGCTCAATGTCTGATTAATTTTAATTTGGGCGAGGATTGAAATCTTTTTCATTTACACTTGGGGGCTTTGTTGCATTTTTTACGGATTGTGGTTGTTGTAAACCGATTATCTTTCTTTTGTCGCATCTTGGCTTTAATTTGAGCTGAAGTAATACCTGCATACTTATGGTTTTTAGCAGGCGCACTTTCGATTTCTACACGCTGTCAGTTGCCAGGTCTTCTATTGACATTACCATCACATACTGAACATCAAAAATTATACCTCAGAGCAGGAACTGAAAGTCCTTTATGATAAAATTTGACCTAGAATCTAATAATAATAGTGGATAATTGAAGGAGGCCCCTTGTTTGCAGATTTCTGAAGTTTCATTTCATGTCATGGGTGTGAAGATCACTGGTGGACGACAATACAAATCCACACATGATGGGACATCACGAACAAGCTCAGGTTCTATGTCTATCGTCTTGATTCACTAGGAGGGCTAGCATAATGAAATCAAGGCATACATTTAACAAAATCATCGCAAATAGCACTCCATTTTTCCCCTCAATATGAACCGAAAGGGGAAAATGGTAGGGATACTCAGAACGGCGAAAGTGCTATGCACATTACAGCCCGTTCGTGAACACCAAGTTGGACTCACTGTGATCTGCGATTCTCTGACGAATCCTCGGACACCAGCAGAGCTTCTATTAATCCTGCATTCTTGCTGAGGGTTTATTATAGCTGAAATATCATGATCAGTGTTATTTCAAACTGGTCGCCATTGCCGTTATTGCTCCACATTTGATGATTTGAATGAGCAATTTGGTAAGCGCAGCGGGTTGGAATGTAAAAATAAGCAGACACCATTATGCTACAGCCTGCAACTCAGTGGCTTGCAGTGATCAGTGATCGTTGATCGGATTCTATTCTACAGTTTCTCCTACTCTTCCATGAATTATGTCATTACTTCAAAACATCCTCACACATTTAAAAACAACTATTTTAGGCTTTTGCGACAATTTTACCAACATCCTGCGTTAAGAAGGTTTTCAAACTGCAACTGCATTGTTGGTCTCGTCAGACACAGATTAAATTATGAAGTCCGGAGCAATCACTGTGGATAAATTGCACTGTGGATATAATCCAAGAGCCGGTTCTACCACAACATATCCCGGGAACTTCGTCTGCTCAATTAACCTTTTACTCACTCATGAAAAATGATGCAAGAAATATGCTGCCATCAATTTACACACACTGTTTTTTATTAATGCATTGTACTGTAATCCAACGAACTAATAAATTAATAAATATGGACTCGCGAATTTCCCAAAATGTAAAAATATCCTCAAATTCCATATAAGGTTGAAAAATGGAATCCTGGATCCCCTTCACAACGAGTTAAGAGTCATCGTTTAGGATAGCTACCTCTCGAAAGGTCGAGGCGTATTGTACATTTTTAAGTGTATAGTAGTTGATCAAGTTACGATGGATAGCGGGCGGCCGAGATAGGGCAGGATAGTAATCCAATATTTCCTCGCGAAACTCTCAGGTTGAAATATGTTTTCCATATCCACTTGAGCAAGGTTTCTTCGACAACTATGTGAGGAAGTCTGCGTGAATCTCCTCGAAACTGCCAGCAGCTGGAAAGCTTGCTTTGAACGTGAACACAAAGCTGCGCTCGGTGATGAGCGTGTGGAGAGGCCACGGTTTGCATTGTCGAGTCGTAGTCGATTCACCAATCTGCGCAAAAGTGTGCACCAGAGGCCTTTTGTGCTTATAATGGTTACTTTGGTGTGGATCTTCCTCTTCGCAATTTTATGAAGCAACATCATTCTTTGAGTCCACGTGGATTTCGGGTAGTGTCATATGCGATTTAGCCATTTCAGCAGCTGTTGCTCAGCTGTCGCTTGAATTTTCTGTCACGTATCTCATCACAGCCTTGCGATTACGCCTGCACATGTAAAAATAAATGCCCAACACATTTGGACTACCAGCTCCATGAGTTGCAGTAGTTTTCGGGTTGAATGTCGTAATATTCAGTGAATTGAACACCAACTTCCCAACATGGTCTTCTTCATAATTATTCTCCTCAAATTTGAGACGAGAGTCTTCTGATCTCTGAAGTCCGTGAGTAAGCAGCTAAGCATTCACAGCCCAAATTTGATTCCATGTGATCAAGCGCTTGGGATAGCTGCCACTTTGTTAAAAATTGAAGCACAAATTGCCTGAATCTCTAGAGCATTGTTAAAGCTTTCCAAATACCGAGTTTGCGAGATGGCATACAGCCAAATCTAGGCGATTTTGAAATTTGAAGAGCTACAATTATAGGTTGCATTCAATGCATATATTTAACAAAATCATCGCAAATAGCGCCCCATTTTTCCCGTCAATATGAACCGAAAATTGCTGCCTTGGACCCCTAATTCAATGTTCCATGTCCAGAGAACCGCTTTCGACACGGCGTTCATCAGCGCTCGCTATCGGCTGTGTCATCGTCGTCGGTGTCACTGATTTCCAGTTTGAGACGTGGTCTTTTCGCTCGTCTAATGCGTTCAAGAGCGGCGTCTGTCCACGTACGATTTCTGCGAAAAAAACGATTTCTAACTGCATACACTATGAGATGGAAGACTTTGGTGACAGGTTGACCACTTGGAAATCTCACTCGCTTTTGTGTCTTTGCTTCGCGGCGCACTGTCTCATTCATAGCGCCACCGTAGTAGTTATACCAGCGCCTATTCGCTTCCATTACATCCTTTCTCTGTTGCCAATCAAGGCAGTAGGAAATAGAGGAATCATTCTCACTCTCCACTTCACTACTGCCATCAAGCCATCTGTAGAGTTGGGATTGACCTTTGGCGAAAACCACACTCACCCACTTTGCTGGGCGTGAAGATGCCACTCCACGTATGTGCAAGTGGTAGATGTCGTCATCTTTGTTCGCTCAATTCATTATGTACCATTCTGGACTACCAGGATGGGTAGCTGATCCTCCTTGAGTAAATTATAATTCATTAAGCGGGAATCTCAAACCACAATATGTATAATAGCAATGCAGCTATGCTGGCAATGCATTTAATGGAAAGTCCAAGATGATATCAGTAAAATGGAGGGGCACAACTGAGGAAGGCGTGTAGGTGCGCACATCACCCAGAATTCATTCATCTGCCACTTGCGCTTGCCAACTTGATCCGGCCACTGCGAATCAGGACTGACTTTGTATCGCAAGTTGTCGATTGAGCGCCCAGGCTGTAGACTTCACTTGCTGATGGGGTCTCTAGTCAGCCGATCTGATCAACTCGGATGGGCCTGGTTGCGTATTTACGCTGATTGTCCTGTGATGTACTATTATGATTAATGCCTCCCACCTCTTTCCGTGAAAGAACCAATTCATGGTCTAAAGCAGCACTAAATATTTCACAATGTGGCAATTACTTTGTGGCTTTACGCATAGATCCTAGTGGGGTTATATTAAACCTTGAAGGCAATGATGCGAATCACGTGCTTTTCTCCTTCGCATTCAGCTTTCAGTGGTCTCGATTTAGCTTACAGTCGTACCGATTCGTTAACTTTTGCACTGGGACACATTTTGCAGCGCGCAGGGAAATGAAGGAAATTCGTGTTCTCATTTTCACATTGGAGGATCGCCTGGAGTCCAGAGGAAGCAGCAACTATCAGACTATTTACTATGGGCTCGCTCTATTACACAGGATCAAATTAACTCCTCAGTTTTGCTAAACAAAGGAAGAAATCTAGAAGCATCTGGAAGGACAATGCACATCATCTTCAATTAAAATTTTAGTGGAATTCAAGTGGCAGCGGTTTCCTGACTGTCGCACTGGCAAAGGAAATTTCCAGCTCATGGCGTTCAACTCTCACGGATTGCGCTTTTGAGGTATGGAGCGAATTCCGGCAGTGCATTACTCCAAGAACGGTATTTTGCAGAAGATGCTATTGAGAGGACTGACATTCATCTTGTCCCTGCTAGAATGTGTTAGACGCTTTTAGGAGAAGTCCTTTCCCAACGATCTCCATTCCGGCGAGCCTTGAAATCATCAAGGAACATGGAAAGGCAGCATATAAAGCTTATTGAATAACCAGGAATGTTGACCTATTCTCAGGCAGATGAAGCAGCATTTGTTTACATTAAAACCCACAAGAACATCCTTCTGCAATAGAAGAAGTAGCAAATAGCGCTTACAAAAGTCGACTGACTAGACTCATGCTCAAATGTACTTGCATCACTAACGAGGTAGGGCCAATGTTCTTAATGTGCTGCATACCGAACCAGTTCTCTTTAAAATCAAAAATTGACAAATCGCAAAGAGAACACTGCTCTCCCTGTTCTACCCTTCACAACATTCGTATTCGGCCTATTTGGCAGTCAAGAGATATCACTTTCCTTCCATCATAACGAATCCCAAACACGAAGCATCTTGGCAGTTAGGCTGATGCAGTCACTCAAGTGAAAACTTGCATCGTTTATGTCAAAGATGCCAGGTAGTCCATGTTGACCACTCTCCTTCACAAGCCACAAGCGAACATATGTTCACCTGCTATTAATAATTGAAACCTGGTAAATATAGCCCCACCATCAGGTGCCGTACGATGCACTAACTGAAGGTGTTATTTCCACAGCTACTTGGCATTTTGATAACAAGCAATGCATTCGATACTACTAAACAGACGCTAATACGACGATGTTTACGTTTAAATTTTGTGGCCAGAATAAGCAGGCTGTATAAGTTGGCAAGTGGTCGTGAACTTCTGTGGGGTTTATCTATGAATCGGCTCAATTTTATGAGTTTTAGTATGTTCTGTTAGAGCAAAGAGGTGTCATCAAACGCCGCGAGTGAGCAGAAACACGTTGACATCATTGAATTTATAGTCTACGTCGTATCTTGACTAAGAACTGTGAGGGTGGAAATATTTTCCTTAAGCTTTTGTCAGAATACTTCAGGGGAGCCGCCTTTTCGCATGTCAACATCAATTAACTCAAAATGCAATCAAAAATAGTTGTACACTTTGATAGTCGCGATAGGATGATGAACCGACAAGTGAGGGAAGCAGCACTTATTGTGGAATCCGACCTGTTCTCAGTGGAGTTTCGACACAGGGAATCTAATCAGCATCGTTGTCGAAACCATTCACCTTACAAGAATGTGTACAATTGGAAACCTGAGACAAAGAGACTCCACTGGCTTTGTGCTTTGGCAGGTCGAGATACATCTTTGACACAAGTCAGATTCTGATTTTGACGTCTTAGTAATTTTTCTACGGGCAAAGATAAAAAGTCCTTATCATTTACACTTGGGGGCTTTGTTGCATTTCTTACGCAGACCTTTTCACGAGCCCGGCTGTTAAGCAGATCGAATATTTGTAAACAGATTTTCCTGCTGTTACTGCATTTGTGGAGCGCCATCTAGTCAATACCACGGCTGGATGGGTAAATGCAAAAGTACCTTCGAACAAGTATTCTCCCCGAACATCAAAATATCTCAGGCTCTGGTTCGACGTTTTCAATCGCAGTAAGTGGAAAGCCTTCTAGAGCGACTCAGTTAAGTGCAAAGTCTCATGAGCGTTGCTGACATTGCAATCGTTTATCGAAACAATTATGTCTCCAGGCATCAGTCCGCTCCTAAAATTGTTCACCGCATTGAGACTATTTGATCGCAAAACCACTTACTTGTCAGCTGGAGAGCCTCTGATAACACTTTCAATGAAGACACAAGTGAATATCTGGCCATGAATATTGCACTTTGGATGCAGGAAGCCATGGAAAACTAGGTCATCAACAAGGTTGGGTGTAAGTGATCTCATTACTACACCCAAATATCGTGATGGTGGTTTCTCATCATATTGAAGTTCATTCTGGCGGTCAAGGTTGGCATCTAACCAGAGGATATATTTGGACGAAAGGGGGATAAGGAGAGCTGGGTGTAGGAGATCTTTTCACGAGCCTGCCTCCTCGGCTGATGGGTAGACGTGGCTGTCCACCAGCCTAAGTAATTGAACAGAGATTTGCCAAGACGTAATATATCAGAGTAAAAACAGGATTAAAATCCATTCCTATTCCTTGTACATGATCATTTACAACTGCAGATTCTAGTCTTGGTCTGGAGTTGGGCTGTGTAATAGCTGCTACACTCGTGAATAGCTTAACATTAATGTAATTTCAAATTCTACAGAAAAGACAACAGTGGTGTTGTCTCGACTATCAGAAGGACAATAGATCAAAACAAATATTACTAACTGCAAAACAGACCTCAACTGGTTCAATAGCAACAATCGAAGTAAACGTCAAAGTATCTTCAAGACGCAAAAGTTATCCGCACTAAGGTAACTTTCGAATAAGGCCTCGTTGAGGTGAAGATTATTCATCTAAGTGTAAATTCTCACCTCTGAATTCAAATAATCCAATTTAATTAGTTGTTTGTTTATTTATTTCTTCCTTTTAGGGATTAGAAGGGAGAATATTTAGTAAACCTCTTCAAATCGTGGCTAACTTGCAGAATATAAAAATCGAGATTTTGCCTGCAGAAATATGTGTGAGGCTGTTCTGCAATAAAGCAGCATTGCGTGAAAAGTGTGCCTGGACCAAATCGCATAGAAACAGCCACAGCATGTCTTGATGCCCTGTTGCACCGATGGTCATCATAGTTGATTGCTGTGTTACCTGTAAGAGGGAAGCCTCATCTCCAGTCAGCGATACCATTTGGAAACGAACAATCGTATTCGCTCGCTTGAATACCGAAGCAGACGCGGCTGTTAGGATGAAAGTATGGTAGCACATAGATAATAAGTTGGCAAATGATCCATTCAGTAAAGTCCTTGATGGACTGACTCACCGATGGGGCAATTGAGGGGAACAAGGGACTACTTTGTGATTAAACGTGGTGTGAGACAAGGCTCAAAAGAGGGACCACTTCTTTTCAACCTAACCTTCCAACTCATTGGATGAAGCCTTCTCCTCACTCAAGGACAGTGCAGTACAGACGATCGATCACTCGGGTAAAAGATGGCAGCTAAATCATTTAGAATACGCCGATGACCTATGTCTTATTGCGCCGAATATGGTTGCAGCTTTCAGATTAATAGAGCATCTGGCGAAAACGATGCATAGATATGGAATGCAAATCACAACGAACAAAACCCTCTGGTTTCAAATTGGTGCCGGTTAGGACCAAACGTCTCTCGAAGCAGCAGGCATGTCATTCTGACGTGCCTCATACTTCCAGAATACGGCTCGACGTATGATACTTGGATTGTATTCGCGAAGAGCTAAAACTGTCGAGGAACTTCGAAAGGAACGGGCAATGCGTAACTTGGCAAGTCTTATACAGGCAAAGAGATTGAACCTATGGAAAAGCTTAAGAATGGACAAAGATAGCCTAAAACTCTCCATACTTGACGGTAGCTATGAAAAAGGCGAAACCAAGAAAGCTTCCCATACAAGGAACTGGATGCTTCAATTAACTGAGGATGCGAAAGTTATAAGGCAGAGCATTTAGATTCGTGGCTAGTAGATCCAGAGGAAAGCTTTGAAGTTCAAGACGAAAATTACACACCCAGACCGGTAGGAGAAAGGCAACGTGATATTGTCTGTACCAACGCAAACTGCCAAAGATCCTTCGCCAGAATAAGGGATATGCAAAGAAAAAAAATATAAAACTGAAGAGATGCTGGAACGTAGACTAAAGTGCCTTCTAACAGACTGCTTTAAAAGATACAAGGCTCAAGGTTGGCTAGAAAGACATATTAGGGACTGTCACCCTTCGGTCGAAATCAGAGAAAGGGAAAAACCAACAGAGAAAAGGAAAGAATTAAAGTGAATACGAGAAAGCAAAAAAGGGAATATGATTGAGAAAACTGATAGAGTGTGAGACAGGAAAGAAGACAGGCAGGATGAAATCCACCTCTGCTCCATCACGGCTGTGCATAGCTCTGACCAAGGTATTCCATGAGATGCAGCGGATGAATGAAAGTGATTGCACCACGGAACCTGCCGAGAAAAGACCAGCGAGCAGAAAACCGTCAAATAACTGTTTGTATGCTATGATATGATATAAAATGTTGCAAAAGGATGGAGGTTTATTTGGGAACTACTAGGAAGCACAAAAGAAACAATCCCTCCGCTAATATAGACATGTACTCATGATCAGAGGAGGTTTCTGCTAAAGAATCCCTTCTTAATGCGACTACTTTCAACTCGACATTGCAACTTGTATCAACCAGCAGTCTCTTGTGTGTAAAATAAGATGTGTGAAATTCGAGGTTAATTAAGCACCCGCAACTCTAGTGAAGCCCTCCGCGATTGCGCATGTACGTCAGTCTTGAACTGTTGAACGCACGTGGTGAACCTCTAGTTCATATGAGTGAGAAGCTTCGATAATAACTCCGCAAAGCAAATGTGGAGGGTCTGTTGTAACTGACTACATGGGCCAACAACAATTTAGACAGCCGAATGAGCGGACCTTATGTTTACTTACAAAGCTACTAGCAGCAACCTTAAAATATTGCCAACTGCACGAGGCTCAATAAAATAGAATGGTGAACGTTAGAATGTTGTTCAATCGTGGCTACTTTTGTCAACAACCATTGGTGGTTTAAATTGTACTTGCGGGGATGTGATTCACTGTATGAAAACGGCTCATTATCTTTTTATGCTGGTTTGATTTACATGCGTAACTCATGGTTGCCCCGAAATAGTTTTCTTTGCCTCTTGGCTTTAATTTGAGCTGAAGTAATACCTGCATACTTAGGGTTTTTAGCAGGCGCACTTTCGATTCCTACACGCTGTCAGTTGCCAGGTCTTCTATTGACATTACCATCACATACTGAACATCGAAAATTATACCTCAGAGCAGGAACTGAAAGTCCTTTATGATAAAATTTGACCTAGAATCTAATAATAATAGTGGATAATTGAAGGAGGCCCCTTGTTTGCAGATTTCTGAAGTTTCAAAGCTATCTTCGTAGAAAAGCACTGCAAATGTGTTCATTCAGCTGGTCCACATCTACAGCTGATATTAATAGCTGACTTATTTGTTTTTACTTTGACACTACGCGATAGTGGTTCAATAGATCTGCTCAGACTTGAGGCCCCAATTGGTGAAGCTCGATTTTGTTCAATTAAAGAGGTGAGGGGGTAATGTTGTCAGGTTAGAAGAATACTTGATCAACTGTACTGAAGGGAAGAGAGCTTTTGCGAGAATGTAATGGTCGTTGGAGAAGGAGGCTTCGTCAGAATCGCAGATCGCAGTGAGTCCAACTTGGTGTTCACGAACGGGCTGTATTGTGCATAGCACTTTCGCCGTTCTGAGCATCCCTAACATTTTCCCCTTTCGGTTTATTTTGATGGGAAAATTGGGGTGCTATTTGCGATGATTTTGTTAAATACATGGCTTGATTTCATGATGATAGCCCTCCTTTTGCATCTAAAGTTAGCAAGAGGAACAACTAGTTCCAATTCTAGGACCAGTCTTAAAATTTTGCCGCCATCTATTTATACTAAAATGCCCCCAAGGGAGACAAAATTGGAGTTCAAGGTAGATTTCCCCTTTCTCGAAACTCAGTGAGGTACTTTAAAGCCCCAAAATGCGAGGCACTGTCGAGGGTCTGCTAGATTTGTTAAAAGGACTATGCCGAATACAGGGTGTGTTATCCTGCCACAAATGAAAGGAAAATGATAACAATTTCATGTTTGACAGGCTGCATGGTGAATCAACTCACCGACAAGGTCAATACCTATGAGAAAACCTATGAAGATGGGCTTTCATGTCCGTTTGTATTGAGAAACGGTAATAAAAATTGGTAGAGATCTGTAGCAATTTAATCTTTTAGTAAACGCATTATCATAAAGACTTATCCTAGTGAATCAAGACGATAGACATAGAACCTGAGCTTGTTCGTGATGTCCCATCATGTGTGGATTTGTATTGTCGTCCACCAGTGATCTTCACACCCATGACATGAAATGAAACTTCAGAAATCTGCAAACAAGGGGCCTCCTTCAATTATCCACTATTATTATTAGATTCTAGGTCAAATTTTATCATAAAGGACTTTCAGTTCCTGCTCTGAGGTATAATTTTTGATGTTCAGTATGTGATGGTAATGTCAATAGAAGACCTGGCAACTGACAGCGTGTAGGAATCGAAAGTGCGCCTGCTAAAATCCCTAAGTATGCAGGTATTACTTCAGCTCAAATTAAAGCCAAGAGGCAAAGAAAACTATTTCGGGGCAACCATGAGTTACGCATGTAAATCAAACCAGCATAAAAAGATAATGAGCCCTTTCATAGAGTGAATCACATCCCCGCAAGTACAATTTAAACCACCAATGGTTGTTGACAAAAGTAGCCACGATTGAACAACATTCTAACGTTCACCATTCTATTTTATTGAGCCTCGTGCAGTTGGCAATATTTTAAGGTTGCTGCTAGTAGCTTTGTAAGTAAACATAAGGTCCGCTCATTCGGCTGTCTAAATTGTTGTTGGCCCATGTAGTCAGTTACAACAGACCCTCCACATTTGCTTTGCGGAGTTATTATCGAAGCTTCTCACTCATATGAACTAGAGGTTCACCACGTGCGTTTAACAATTCAAGACTGACGTACATGCGCAATCGCGGAGGGCTTCACTGGAGTTGCGGGTGCTTAATTAACCTCGAATTTCACACATCTTATTTTGCACACAAGAGACTGCTGGTTGATACAAGTTGCAATGTCGAGTTGAAAGTAGTCGCATTAAGGAGGGATTCTTTATCAGAAACCTCCTCTGATCATGAGTACATGTCTATATTAGCGGAGGGATTGTTTCTTTTGTGCTTCCTAGTAGTTCCCAAATAAAGCTCCGTCCTTTTGCAATTTTGTGTTGTGCAATATTTTGTACGATTTTATCCATCCTCCTACTTTTTCAAGACACTTTTGAATCAGCATACGCTCGTTCTACGGGAGTTTCTCTGTCTTATGAAATGATGAGGAAAACTGAAGCTTCGCTTTGACCGCCAGAATGCACTTCAACTTGATGAGAAACCAGCATCACGATATTTGGGTGTAGTAATGAGATCACTTACACCCAACCTTGTTGATGACCTAGTTTTCCATGGCTTCCTGCATCCAAAGTGCAATATTCATGGCCAGATATTCACTTGTGTCTTCATTGAAAGTGTTATCAGAGGCTATCCAGCTGACAAGTAAGTGGTTTTGTGATCAAATAGTCTCAATGCGGTGAACAATTTTAGGAGCGGACTGATGCCTGGAGACATAATTGTTTCGATAAACGATTGCAATGTCAGCAACGCTCATGAGACATTGCACTTAACTGAGTCGCTCTAGAAGGCTTTTCACTTACTGTGATTGAAAACGTCGAACCAGAGCCTGAGATATTTTGATGTTCGGGGAGAATACTTGTTCGAAGGTACTTTTGCATTAACTCATTCACGATTGTGACTTTTAAAACATTTTTGCAGTAACGCACCATGAATTTGGATGAGCTGACGAGTACACTGAGGCACGAATGTAGTGCCCACAGTAAAAGCCCAACAACTATTCCAGCCCCACCTTCTGTCTGAGCCAAGGTAGTCAGGAGCTAAAGAAGTTTGTCTGCAGAATCTGACACTACGCGATAGTGGTTCAGTAGATCTGCTCAGACTTGAGACCTCGATCGGTAAAGCTCGATTTGGTTTAGTTAGAGAGATGAGGGGTTGAAACGTTGTCAGGTTAGAAGAATGCCGGATCAACTTCACTGAAGGGAAAAGGACTTTTGGCGAGAATATAATGGTCGTTTGTGGTTGCTCTCCACAGATGCGAAATAGGAAGTAAACCTGTTTACAAATATCGCAATCCCTGCAAAATGCAACAAAGTCCCCAAATGTAAATGATAAAGACTTTCAGTCCTTTCCCAAAGGAAAACTGCTCAGACGTCAAGGTCACGAATCCGACTTGAGTCAACGATGTATCTCGGCCTTCTAATAGGCAAGGAATCAAATCTGAGACGAGACCACGGGATTTTAAAAGCCCCAAAATGCGAGGCACTGTCGAGGGTCTGTTAGATTGGTAAGAAGGAATCGATGCCGAATACAAGGTTGGTTATTCTGCCGGAAATGAAAGGAAAATAAGTTTGATTACCGTAAATTCAGTGAATGCAGGTCCTGCGGTGTTGCTCTACTCTCCGAGGCGCAAAACCAAGGGGTGGCTGCAAAGTCAGTTGGAGTAGTTGTATTCCAACATATTTTGCACTGACACTGAAACAGAACTGAACAGGTATAGAACGCGGTTTTCAGAATGTTGGCCCTTACCGAGAGAGACCAACGACCAAAGTGCTCGTTCCCATAATAGGCAGACTGTGATTTGAATGTCAATTTGAAGTAGGGGATTAGAGAGCGGTTGAGGTAGTAAAGCCTTATGAGCTGGAGGCAAATATGAGTTACGAATATCCTTATTTTGTAATTGCTATTATTTCAATCATCTAGTTTAAATATAAAGCACGAGATTAACCACTTACAGTTGCTCATTGAAAGCCGAAGGTTATGGCATGGATTTGCCTAAAAGTTCTGTACATTCAAAGGAGGAAGAAGAGAGGGAAATGTTAGATTCTGCTGTTCAGTGTTTTTTAGCGTAGCAATCACGTACGCATCTTACTCAGCAGACACTACGGGTTCGGTTCACATTCAGTGCATGGTGGCATCATCTAAACTGACATATATTAGTGGAAAGAAGTACTTTCAACAAACCGCTCCCATGACTATAATAAGTGCTGAAAGGTGTCTGAAATTTGAGCCGAGTATTATTACGAATCGTGGACTTTCCTGAAGACTTGTCTCATTCACTGCTTGAGCAATAGGTGTGTGCGCCTGCCTATAGGTGGAGATCGCAAGGCTATGCACTGCGTAGGCAGATGCTCAGAAAAGAGAAATGTGCTTGACAGTAGGTTTTTGTTGTTGTTTTATTATTTATTTACTCCCCACCCATTGGGGCCAGTCCCTAGTACTCATTGGGGGTACAACAGAATTGCCAATAGCTTCTACGACAAGTAGCGCACAACAGTCAACATATTAGACAGTAAAAGCGTTTATTAGCTTCTCCGGTTCTTTGGTCACGTCTCTGGCATGCTTGCATCGTATAGGTAGCAGTTCAACTTCCTATTGGCACCTCGTCCATCCTCTACATGGTTGAGGCAGACAATCTTCATACCGCTTGCAAAAGTCTTTGCAACTTTCTGGCGGCAATTCTATTCGTTGCTACATGCACGCACTTACCACAGTTCAGTTTGAGACCGTGAATCTAGGTATGTACGTCGTGCCTCGTTTGACAGGCCTTGAGAAGTTGGACTTCTACTGGCACAACCTAATTTTATACATCCGCTGGGTGATTAGCCCTATTTTGCAGTGCTTCATCCATCTTTACCAACTCGGTGTCCTGGGATCGATGAGGGCCTACCAGGAAACTAATAATGTTTAAGTATGAACAAGACAAACAGTATTCAATGTGACGCAAAATAAGCTGGTTATTGCCCACATTCAGTAAATTTATTTCTAACTTAGTCCAGCGTCCAAAACGTTTAGTTGATTAAAGCGAAAATGTAAAGAGAAGGATAAAAGGTGCTCTTAGTGGTATCGAATGCCTTCCTTGTTATCAAAATGCCATGTAGCTGTGGAAACAACACCTTCAGTGAGGGTGTCTTGCGGCACCTGATGGTGGGGCTATATTTGCCAGGTTTAACTTGTTAATAGCAGGTGAACATATGTTCGCTTGTGGCTTGTGAAGGAGAGTGGTCAACATGGACTACCTGGCATCTTTGACATAAACGATGCAAGTTTTCACTTGAGTGACTGCATCAGCCTCACAGCCAAGATGCTTCGTGTTTGAGATTCGTTATGAAGGAAGAAAAGTGATATCTCTTGACTGCCAAATAGGCCGAATACGAATGTTGTGAAGGGTAGAACAGGGAGAGCAGTGTTCTCTTTGCGATTTGTCAATTTTTGATTTTAAAGAGAACTGGTTCGGTATGCAGCACATTAAGAACATTGGCCCTACCTCGTTAGTGATGCAAGTACATTTGAGCATGAGTCTAGTCAGTCGACTTTTGTAAGCGCTATTTGCTACTTCTTCTATTGCAGAAGGATGTTCTTGTGGGTTTTAATGTAAACAAATGCTGCTTCATCTGCCTGAGAATAGGTCAACATTCCTGGGTATTCAATAAGCTTTATATGCTGCCTTTCCATGTTCCTTGATGATTTCATGGCTAGCCTGAATGGAGATCGTTGGGAAAGGACTTCTCCTAAAAGCGTCTAACACATTCTAGCAGGGACAAGATGAATGTCAGTCCTCTCAATAGCATCTTCTGCAAAATACCGTTCTTGGAGTAATGCACTGCCGGAATTCGCTCCATACCTCAAAAGCGCAATCCGTGAGAGTTGAACGCCATGAGCTGGAAATTTCCTTTGCCAGTGCGACAGTCAGGAAACCGCTGCCACTTGAATTCCACTAAAATTTTAATTGAAGATGATGTGCATTGTCCTTCCAGATGCTTCTAGATTTCTTCCTTTGTTTAGCAAAACTGAGGAGTTAATTTGATCCTGTGTAATAGAGCGAGCCCATAGTAAATAGTCTGATAGTTGCTGCTTCCTCTGGACTCCAGGCGATCCTCCAATGTGAAAATGAGAACACGAATTTCCTTCATTTCCCTGCGCGCTGCAAAATGTGTCCCAGTGCAAAAGTTAACGAATCGGTACGACTGTAAGCTAAATCGAGACCACTGAAAGTTGAATGCGAAGGAGAAAAGCACGTGATTCGCAACATTGCCTTCAAGGTTTAATATAAGCCCACTAGGATCTATGCGTAAAGCCACAAAGTAATTGCCACATTGTGAAATATTTAGTGCTGCTTTAGACCATGAATTGGTTCTTTCACGGAAAGAGGTGGGAGGCTTCAATCATAATAGTACATCACAGGACAATCAGCGTAAATACGCAACCAGGCCCATCCGAGTTGATCAGATCGGCTGACTAGAGACCCCATCAGCAAGTAAAGTCTACAGCCTGGGCGCTCAATCGACAACTTACGATACAAAGTCAGTCCTGATTCGCAGTGGCCGGATCAAGTTGGCAAGCGCAAGTGGCAGATGAATGAAATCTGGGTGATGTGCGCACCCACACGCCTTCCTCAGTTGTGCCCCTCCATTTTACTGATATCATCTTGCACTCTCTATCAAATGCATCGCCTGGATTTTTCCGTCACTTTACAGCATAGTTGCATTGCTATTATACACATTGTGGTTTGAGGTTCCCGCTTAATGAATTATAATTTACTCAAGGAGGATCAGCTACCCATACTGGTAGTCCAGAATGGTACATAATGAATTGAGCGAACAAAAATGAGCCTCCTATATTACTATTAGTTTTGTGCGTGTGTGTGTGTGTGAAATGAGAGCTTTCATGCGAGACTTTTACTCCAAACTGAGAGGTATATTCTCTAACTACTAGACTTGAATCCCGACATCTCGCAGTGTGTTTCCGTAAGCTTACTTAGTCTAAATTTTCGCCGTGTAGTTATAGAGGCAGTTTACGCGCTACTGTTTTTTGAAATGAGTAGAGTCTTAATTCATTGTCGTAACTAGTTTAAATAAAGTGCCATCCACACCAGCGACACCATTAGCTCTACCCATTAAGGGTTCAGCTTTTACATTTCGCTGGCGATCCGAGAGGCAAATGAAATTGGAACGTCCAGATGGACTCGAATTATGTGGTATTTCGGTTCGAAATGCTGCTCCAGTTGGCATTTGAATGCGAATCACAATCACGAACCAGTATTAACAAATAGTCACAATATCTTAAAAAATTTACAATATTTTAAATCACGCCACAAAATTCCAGACGTTTAGCAGTAAGTACTTTGATTAAGCCTTAAGTCACTTAGCAAACACAAGCCATGAGCTTATTTGGCTTACTTTCATCCTTATTTCGGCCACACAGTTCCCGATTTTCTTACAAATCTAGTGATTTCTCATTCAATACAATTAAGCCGTTTCTACTGACGATACTTCATGAACTTAAATTAAAGTGAAAAGCCATGCAACCATATGGACATCAGTGATCCTGCAACATAGAAAACGTGGTTATCATCCCATCAACAGATAAAAACTACCACTTACCTCTTTGAACATGCGCGGGTGGCTCAGAGCGCTGGCTTTCCAGTAAGCTTGTTATGTCGCAGTCAAGCATGGGCTCACCTTCTCAGAAGCCATGGGTACAAATCATTTCAACAAGCGTCCGGCGACTTGAATGACCACCCACTCCAAGCAATGCTAGTCATTAGAAGACAGAGGATCGTCTCAATTTGCGATATCATCCTTCGATTATTAGAATCGTGAAGTGAACGAGTGAACTGAAAGCTTGTTCAAATCTACAAAAGTGTGAAATTCTCGCATATGTGCCTACACTCGATGGTGGATGGTGAACAGGCAATCTTTTAAGGCTTACTCAGGGGAATAGATTTCAAATACTACTAGGAGAGATTGAAATTCATTCTTAAGTGACTGCATTAGCCAACTAATCCAGATATTTTTTGGGGAGTAAAGTTGAGCGTAAATTAACGAGCCAAATACACTGGAAATGAAAACTGTAAGTCTTGAAATGGCTGAAGGAGTTTCTCTTTTTCTCTGTTTTACCCTGGATTCCAAGTGGAAATGATGCGATCCGGAGCAAGTCCAGGATGGCAGGCGTGACCTCGAAAGCGATGTGAAAGCGCTTTAATGTGCGTGCGGATAACTTTTGTGTCTTAAAGATACTTTGACGTTTACTTCGATTGTTGCTATTGGACCTGTTGAGGTCTGTTTTGCAGTTAGTAATATTTGTTTTGATCTATTGTCCTTCTGATATCCGAGACAACACCATGGTTGCCTTTTCTGTAGAATTTGAAATTACATTAATGTTAAGCTACTCACGAGTGTAGCAACTATTACAGAGCCCAAACCCAGACTAAGACTAGAGTCTGCAGTTGTAGATGATCATGAACATCTACAGCTGATATTAATAGCAGTCCTTTTACGTATAACGATCTGTCTTATTTGATTTGACTTTGGTTGGATGCCCATCATGGAAACTCGAGTTTTTTTACAGTGCAATTGAAACTATCAAAAAACTAAAATTTGCTCTATTTGAAAATATCAAATTTACATTTTAAATTTGATTTGGAAGCTGTAGTATTTGAGGAAATCACGTTGTCGTGTGCTTCACTTGAATAAGCATTCGAAAACTCAATGCACGGTTTTCTGTAGTCAGTTTGTCGTTGGAGTCAGGGAAGAATTCATCTTTTACATCGCTTTTGCAAGGTTCTATCATCTTACGCTGAGACGAGACACGAATGCCTGAAACTGAAGAACTGTCAACAACTGTAACCCACTTCGACGGCAGTTTGGAGGATAGAAGAGAGGACTGCTTCATTGTTGGGATCTGCGGTGGCTCTGGAAGTGGTACAGCCACACTGGCCGAAAATATCATAGAAGGGCTGAATCACAAAGCCGTAGCTGTTCTGAGCATGGACTCTTATTACAGGGTAAGTTTGGTTTCTCAGTATTTACTTCTGAAACACCGCTGTGTGACAGCATTCATTGAGTGATCTCGCATCGGCAACTAAATTCACCAATTTGATACTCGGTTAAAAACAATTCACCGAATGAGCTGTAGGTCAGTCAGTTAGCTAACAATGCAATGTTGGGTTGACGTGGTTGACCGTGGTTGCCTAATGAACCGCGAGTCTTGCACTAAAAATGGATTCTTGCACTGATTCAACAAGCTCCTCATTTGGCTCTTGGTCAATCTTTCGTCATATCACGTGAATGAGTGTGATAGGCGTTAGAAGGTTTACACAGGAGTAGATTACTTGGCTTAGAATCTTTTGGCTTGCCAACAGGTCCTTCCTGAAGAAGATAAAGCTCTGACTGCGACCTGCTCTTCTACCACTTTTCCCGCCTGAAGCAAGGGAAGAGTATTGATGTTCCTGAATATGACTTTACCACCCACTCCCGTACGGCCAAAACCCACACTATAATGTGGAGCCAAAGTTGTCATTTTCGAGGGCATCATAGTCTTCAGCTTTGCAGAACTACTAAGGGTATGCTTGAAACAAGATCAAGTGATAATGACTCCTTCTATTTCCAATGGTATTTTCAGATGATGGATTTAAAAATTTTCGTCGATGCCGATGCCGAATTGCGCCTGTCTCGACGACTCATGCGGGACATCTGCCATCGTGGTCGCAGGGTGGAAGATGTTATTTGCCAGTATCAGAACTTTGTCAAGCCTATTTATGACGATTTCATCGCTCCCAAAGCCCTCAGTTCAATCGTTCACTTAACGAATCTAATGACAGAATGATCTGGTCGAGACCTACTCAAATGGTGACATTCGCTCCTTCAAAGTCGCCACTAGACTCCCGTTCGTATTCATTCTACCTAGAATCGTAGTAGCATTTGGTCAATCGTGCAATTATCAGTACAACTGCTGCATAAGTAAATGCATAAGTGACTTCAAATAAGTAATCTTCTCGAATGTCAAACTGTCTCTCCCACCGGATAATTTTCCAGTCATCAGTTCATCCAGGACTCAATGCCTTTCATTTTCAGGTCAGACCTAACTGGCCAATCAGGAGACGATGAGGATTAGTCAGATAAGTGACCTTCAAACGAAACTCCAGGTATATATTCGTGAGAAACAGGGGATTGGCTCACTGTACTTTGGTAACATTTGCGGCAACGTGATAATTACCAAGCTTTTCTCGATGAAATCATTAGTTGCGCTAGAGATTTATGAGAACGTGCGTCCATGGAGTTTCGGCTGCTCTGCAATGCTCTCTGTGGACGATCTTAATTTTGTCTGGACAACATTGCAGTGTCAATGGTGTCATTTGAGGATCATTTACCACAGGCTCGCATGTCAAGAATCAGCTGGGCCAACAAAGGGTGTGAAGGCAGCAAGGCCATCAGTTGTGATTTCTTCTATTAGGCCCCGTCATCACTTTCACAGCCTGACACGTCTCATCAAAGCTATATTATCGGTGGAGGTGGGAAGTCAATGGCGTCAAAGATCGTACAGAGGAGTGTGCGGGAACCATGCAAGCGATGTGCTGCGGTATATACTTTATGCTGCTGATGACGACATCTACCACTTGCACATACGTGGAGTGGCATCTTCACGTCCAGCAAAGTGGGTGAGTGTGATTTTCGCCAAAGGTCAATCCCAACTCTACAGAAGGCTTGATGACAGTAGTGAAGTGGAGAGTGAGAATGATTCCTCTATTTCCAACTGCCTTGATTGGCAACAGAGAAAGGATGTAATGGAAGCGAATAGGCGCTGGTATAACTACTACGGTGGCGCTATGAATGAGACAGTGCGCTGCGAAGCAAAGACGCAAAAGCGAGTGAGATTTCCAAGTGGTCAACCTGTCACCAAAGTCTTCCATCTCATAGTGTATGCAGTTAGAAATCGTTGTCTTCGCAGAGATCATACGTGGACAGACGCCGCTCTTGAACGCATTAGAAGAGTGAAAAGACCACGTCTCAAACTGGAAATCAGTGACACCGACGACGATGACACAGCCGATGGCGAGCGCTGATGAACGCCGTGTCGAAAGCGGTTCTCTGGACATGGAACATTGAATTAGGGGTCCAAGGCAGCAATTTTCGGTTCATATTGACGGGAAAAATGGGGCACTATTTGCGATGATTTTGTTAAATATATGCATTGAATGCAACTTATAATTGCAGCTCTTCAAATTTCAAAATCGCCTAGATTTGGCTGCATGCCATCTCACAAACTCGGTATTTGGAAAGCTTTAACAATGCTCTGGAGATTCAGGCAATTTGTGCTTCAATTTTTAACAATTTCAAGTAAAAAGAGGAAGTGGCAGCTATCCCACACGCTTGATCACATGGAATCAAATTTGGGATGTGACTGCTTAGCTGCTTACTCACGGACTTCAGAGATCAGAAGACTCTCGTCTCAAATTTGAGGAGAATAATTATGAAGAAGACCATGTTGGGAAGTTGGTGTTCAATTCACTGAATATTACGACATTCAACCCGAAAACTACTGCAACTCATGGAGCTGGTAGTCCAAATGTGTTGGGCATTTATTTTTACATGTGCAGGCGTAATCGCAAGGCTGTGATGAGATACGTGACAGAAAATTCAAGCGACAGCTGAGCAACAGCTGCTGAAATGGCTAAATCGCATATGACACTACCCGAAATCCACGTGGACTCAAAGAATGATGTTGCTTCATAAAATTGCGAAGAGGAAGATCCACACCAAAGTAACTATTATAAGCACAAAAGGCCTCTGGTGCACACTTTTGCGCAGATTGGTGAATCGACTACGACTCGACAATGCAAACCGTGACCTCTCCACACGCTCATCACCGAGCGCGGCTTTGTGTTCACGTTCAAAGCAAGCTTTCCAGCTGCTGGCAGTTTCGAGGAGATTCACGCAGACTTCCTCACATAGTTGTCGAAGATACCTTGCTCAAGTGGATATGGAAAACATATTTCAACCTGAGAGTTTTGCGAGGAAATATTGGATTGCTATCCTGCCCTATCTCGGCCGCCCGCTATCCATCGTAACTTGATCAACTACTATACACTTAAAAATGTACAATACGCCTCGACCTTTCGAGAGGTAGCTATTCTAAACGATGACTCTTAACTCGTTGTGAAGGGGATCCAGGATTCGATTTTTCAACCTTATATGGAATTTGAGGATATTTTTACATTTTGGGAAATTCGCGAGTCCATATTTATTAATTTATTAGTTCGTTGGATTACAGTACAATGCATTAATAGAAAACAGTGTGTAAATTGATGGCAGCATATTTCTTGCATCATTTTTCATGAGTGAGTAAAAGGTTAATTGAGCAGACGAAGTTCCCGGGATATGTTGTGGTAGAACCGGCTCTTGGATTATATCCACAGTGCAATTTATCCACAGTGATTGCTCCGGACTTCATAATTTAATCTGTGTCTGACGAGACCAACAATGCAGTTGCAGTTTGAAAACCTTCTTAACGCAGGATGTTGGTAAAATTGTCGCAAAAGCCTAAAATAGTTGTTTTTAAATGTGTGAGGATGTTTTGAAGTAATGACATAATTCATGGAAGAGTAGGAGAAACTGTAGAATAGAATCCGATCAACGATCACTGATCACTGCAAGCCACTGAGTTGCAGGCTGTAGCATAATGGTGTCTGCTTATTTTTACATTCCAACCCGCTGCGCTTACCAAATTGCTCATTCAAATCATCAAATGTGGAGCAATAACGGCAATGGCGACCAGTTTGAAATAACACTGATCATGACATTTCAGCTATGAAAAACCCTCAGCAAGAATGCAGGATTAATAGAAGCTCTGCTGGTGTCCGAGTGGTAAGAGTTAACTTACTCTGAAAGCTGCTACCTCACGCCAAGTTTAATTCATCCCATTCTCTATTGACACCCAGGAAGCTTGCCATTCTTCGACTCGTAAGTCGTCCTCTACTAGAATCAAATCTTCCACATTCAAGGCCATCGTCGTAGACGAGCGCTGCAAAGGTGTTCATTCAGCTGGTCCACATCTACAGCTGATATTAATAGCTGACTTATTCGTTTTGACTTTGGATGCATGCCTATTCTGCAAACTCGTGTTTCTTTTGCAGTGAAAAGCATTAGGAAGAGGTGGAACTTTACATTACTCCTTGACTCTAGGAACAGGCAACAGCGAAACTGCGTGCAATCATCTTCATCCAAAAATCACCACGCATACTTTAAATGGATTGCAGATGCTGCTCCTAATACTACGAATCAGAGGCAGTTGAATGAGGAAGGGTGCAGTCGTTACATTGCTGCAATTTCCACTGAACGGCAACCAAGGTACTAGACATTCAATGGCAGGGACTGTGTGCCAACTCTTCAAATATGCGACGCTTTGGGCATTCAGCACATTGCAGCTGAAATTCTTGAGCTCCTAGTGATTTGACCAAACTTGTCAAAGTAATGCTGGTCTGCCTGAATATTTTACTTCTCCGAAACATTATCTTAGTAAATATGCAATTGAAACTATAAAAAAAACTAAAATTTGCCTTTATTTGAAAATATCAAATGTATAATTTGAATTCGATTTCGATGCTGTAGTAGTTGGGTAAACGTTTATTTTTGTTTAAACTCAGTAAATCACGTTGTCGTGTGCTTCACTTGAATAAGCATTTTAAAACTCACTGCACGGTCTTCTGTAGTCAGTTTGTCGTTGGAGTCAGTGAAGAATTCAACTTTCGCAGCGCTTTTTGCAAGGTTCTACCATCTTACGCTGAGACGAGACACGAATGTCTGAAACAGCAGAACTGACAACAACTGTAACCCACTTCGATGGCAGTTTGGAGGATAGAAGAGAGGACTGCTTCATTGTTGGGATCTGCGGTGGCTCTGGAAGTGGTAAAACCACACTGGCCGAAAATATCATGGAACGGCTGAATCACAAAGCCGTAGCTGTTCTGAGCATGGACTCTTATTACAGAGTAAGTTTGGTTTCTCAGTATTTACTTCTGAAACACCGCTGTGTGACAGCATTCATTGAGTGATCTCGCATCGGCAACTAAATTCACCAATTTGATACTCAGTTAAGAAGGTCAGTCAGTTAGCTAACAATGCAATGTTGGGTTGACGTGGTTGACCGTGGTTGCCTAATGAACCACGAGTCTTGCACTAAAAATGGATTCTTGCACTGATTCATCAAGCTCCTCATTTGGCTCTTGGTCAATCTTTCGTCATATCACGTGAATGAGTGTGATAGGCGTTAGAAGGCTTACACAGGAGTAGATCACTTGGCTTAGAATCTTTTGGCTTGCCAACAGGTCCTTCCTGAAGAAGATAAAGCTCTGGCTCGGGAAGGTCGTTTCAATTTCGACCACCCTTCCGCAATTGACTGCGACCTGCTCTTCTACCACTTTTCCCGCCTGAAGCAAGGGAAGAGTATTGATGTTCCTGAATATGACTTTACCACCCACTCCCGTATGGCCAAAACCCACACTATTTGTGGAGCCAAAGTTGTCATTTTCGAGGGCATCATAGTCTTCAGCTTTGCAGAACTACTAAGGGTATGCTTGAAACAAGATCAAGTGATAATGACTCCTTCTATTTCCAATGGTATTTTCAGTTGATGGATTTAAAAATTTTCGTCGATGCCGATGCCGAATTGCGCCTGTCGCGACGACTCATGCGGGACATCTGCCATCGTGGTCGCAGGGTGGAAGATGTTATTTGCCAGTATCAGAACTTTGTCAAGCCTATTTATGACGATTTCATTGCTCCCAAAAAGTCTATTGCCGATATCATCATTCCCTGTGACAAATCCAATCCTGTTGCAATCAACTTGATTGTCAGCATTGTGGAAAATCGTCTGAAGGAGCGCTTGAGACAACGCTGAGCCAAGTCTCAATTTTTCAACAAGTTTTGTTCCTATGCGCTCGATGAGAGCTCAATGTCTGATTAATTTTAATTTGGGCGAGGATTGAAATCTTTTTTCATTTACACTTGGGGGCTTTGTTGCATTTTTTATGGATTGTGGTAGTTGTAAACAGATTTTCTTGCTTTTATCGCATCTGTGGAGAATAATCTAGTCTAGTTCAACTAGTACGAAAAGGGAAAGTGGTAGGGAGACATATCATGCCTCAGTGTCCTTGTGCTCTCGGGTTCGTATTTGGCATCAGAGAAGCAATAATGTTGCTCAGAGAAATCAAGTAGGTAAAGCCATCCATTAAAAGTGTTAGAGTTTCTTGGAAAGCAAACTGGAGCTCACTGTAAAGTAAGGCTGGTTCAATCTCTGAATAAGAGTTCAACCATTCCAGTTAGCACTCTAGGTGAAACATTTTCATGAGCGTTAATTTCATAGTGGGTTTGTCCATTTTCGAAAGCAAACCATCTTCGAGACTGAGAATTAAAAATATCGGGTCTCATCAAGTGTTCATCTTGACCGTCTGCATGTAGGTCGGCTGAGCCAAAGTAGCCTTTACTTCACAGTCAAAAATCGACTGACTGCACGCACATTAAAGCGCTTTCACATCGCTTTCGAGGTCACGCCTGCCATCCTGGACTTGCTCCGGATCGCATCATTTCCACTTGGAATCCAGGGTAAAACAGAGAAAAAGAGAAACTCCTTCAGCCATTTCAAGACTTACAGTTTTCATTTCCAGTGTATTTGGCTCGTTAATTTACGCTCAACTTTACTCCCCAAAAAATATCTGGATTAGTTGGCTAATGCAGTCACTTAAGAATGAATTTCAATCTCTCCTAGAAGTATTTGAAATCCATTCCCCTGAGTAAGCCTTAAAAGATTGCCTGTTCACCATCCACCATCGAGTGTAGGCACATATGCGAGAATTTCACACTTTTGCAGATTTGAACAAGCTTTCAGTTCACTCGTTCACTTCACGATTCTAATAATCGAAGGATGATATCGCAAATTGAGACGATCCTCTGTCTTCTAATGACTAGCATTGCTTGGAGTGGGTGGTCATTCAAGTCGCCGGACGCTTGTTGAAATGATTTGTACCCATGGCTTCTGAGAAGGTGAGCCCATGCTTGACTGCGACATAACAAGCTTACTGGAAAGCCAGCGCTCTGAGCCACCCGCGCATGTTCAAAGAGGTAAGTGGTAGTTTTTATCTGTTGATGGGATGATAACCACGTTTTCTATGTTGCAGGATCACTGATGTCCATATGGTTGCATGGCTTTTCACTTTAATTTAAGTTCATGAAGTATCGTCAGTAGAAACGGCTTAATTGTATTGAATGAGAAATCACTAGATTTGTAAGAAAATCGGGAACTGTGTGGCCGAAATAAGGATGAAAGTAAGCCAAATAAGCTCATGGCTTGTGTTTGCTAAGTGACTTAAGGCTTAATCAAAGTACTTACTGCTAAACGTCTGGAATTTTGTGGCGTGATTTAAAATATTGTAAATTTTTTAAGATATTGTGACTATTTGTTAATACTGGTTCGTGATTGTGATTCGCATTCAAATGCCAACTGGAGCAGCATTTCGAACCGAAATACCACATAATTCGAGTCCATCTGGACGTTCCAATTTCATTTGCCTCTCGGATCGCCAGCGAAATGTAAAAGCTGAACCCTTAATGGGTAGAGCTAATGGTGTCGCTGGTGTGGATGGCACTTTATTTAAACTAGTTACGACAATGAATTAAGACTCTACTCATTTCAAAAAACAGTAGCGCGTAAACTGCCTCTATAACTACACGGCGAAAATTTAGACTAAGTAAGCTTACGGAAACACACTGCGAGATGTCGGGATTCAAGTCTAGTAGTTAGAGAATATACCTCTCAGTTTGGAGTAAAAGTCTCGCATGAAAGCTCTCATTTCACACACACACACACGCACAAAACTAATAGTAATATAGGAGGCTCATTTTTGTTCGCTCAATTCATTATGTACCATTCTGGACTACCAGTATGGGTAGCTGATCCTCCTTGAGTAAATTATAATTCATTAAGCGGGAACCTCAAACCACAATGTGTATAATAGCAATGCAACTATGCTGTAAAGTGACGGAAAAATCCAGGCGATGCATTTGATAGAGAGTGCAAGATGATATCAGTAAAATGGAGGGGCACAACTGAGGAAGGCGTGTGGGTGCGCACATCACCCAGATTTCATTCATCTGCCACTTGCGCTTGCCAACTTGATCCGGCCACTGCGAATCAGGACTGACTTTGTATCGTAAGTTGTCGATTGAGCGCCCAGGCTGTAGACTTCACTTGCTGATGGGGTCTCTAGTCAGCCGATCTGATCAACTCGGATGGGCCTGGTTGCGTATTTACGCTGATTGTCCTGTGATGTACTATTATGATTAATGCCTCCCACCTCTTTCCGTGAAAGAACCAATTCATGGTCTAAAGCAGCACTAAATATTTCACAATGTGGCAATTACTTTGTGGCTTTACGCATAGATCCTAGTGGGCTTATATTAACCTGAAGGCAATGTTGCGAATCACGTGGCTTTTCTCCTTCGCATTCAACTTTCAGTGGTCTCGATTTAGCTTACAGTCGTACCGATTCGTTAACTTTTGCACTGGGACACATTTTGCAGCGCGCAGGGAAATGAAGGAAATTCGTGTTCTCATTTTCACATTGGAGGATCGCCTGGAGTCCAGAGGAAGCAGCAACTATCAGACTATTTACTATGGCT